>LNAC01000171.1:2593595-2612594 GCA_002007465.1 Ailurus styani
GGTGGGGGGGTTGGGGCGGGTGGGGAAGGAGGCGGTAATCTCTCAACTTCACCCAGAAATGGGAAAGTTGGATGACTCTCAATGTCATGATGAGCTATTTGGGGATGCCATTTGTAATGTAGATGGGTTGCCAGGAAAAGGCCAAATGTTCTTTTCTTTCCTGACTTTGTGTAAAAATTGGTTGAAAAATCTCAGATCTTGAGCCCCATTTTGGGTACCAACTTGCAGAGTTAATGACCAGGAACATAGATGGGGTCCCAGCCACACAGGCTGCTCACGGCTAACTCCACACGTCCTACTCCCCGAGAGTCCAATGATAAAAGAAAAATGATTCCTGTTGACAGTTTCAAACAGAGTCATTTCTAATATGCCTCAGCTCCTGCTGGCAAGGGTTTTATGTTGTGCTATGTTGTGTCATGGACTAGAAAGAATTCCTTAACAGGCAGAGCCTGTGAAACCAGAGGGCTGCTTTCTCAAAGGACTAAATTCCCAAATACTCCTGAAAATAATGGTGCAGTATAATGAAATTCTTGTTTTTCATTAAAAGAGAATTAAACCAATGACCTTTTACATGGGCTTTTGCTTTTTGTCTTCCAACCAAGTTGGGTTTTGTTGCATTATATTATTTAAGTTCTTGGATGCTTTGTTATTTAATGTACATGACACTTCAGAGACACCAAAAAACATCTGCCCACATTCTTTCCATTTTATGCAAGCTAAAAGCATGGCAAATTCACCAACTGAGATATTCGCATTCACTATTAGAAAATTATGTTGTCACTTTATAATTGGAATTATTTATAAATCGGCTTTGTCCAAGTTTGTGTCACTCACACATCACTCTCAGAATTTTTCCAACATCAATATATATAACTTGGCCTATTTCTTACCTAGTCCTTTAAACAATGCCTTATGTTCTTTATGTAAATAAATGTATTCTCAAAGGAAACTGCATATCATTACCATAATGAGAAAAACAGTATCATTTGCCATACACAGAAGGAAACTTTAAAAATAAATTAAATTGAAAGCGAACAATAATATTAACTTCTGCATGGATGCTGCTGTGTGCCAAAGCTCAGGACCCAAAGCCAGCTCTCTCTTTGTTAAAAAAGAGAGTTGGTAGGAGTTAAGGGAAGATTAAGGAACATTAGCAATAAACTGAGACTTGCTCTATGAGTCAGGAGGAGGAAAGGACGTTGTCTCCCTGCACAGGACAGATGACCTGTGTGTCCCCTCTACGCCACCTACAATTACGTCTCACCCCACCTGAGACAGGTCCTTCACCCTCAGAAGCTGTTCGGGATATTTCAGCTTCCCCGTGCTGGAAGCAGGTGGCTTACCATTTGTCTAAGAAATGCCATCAGGGAGGTTCTCGGTGGTTTGTGTTCTTCTCTTTTGAGTCTTACTTCTGTGGGTTTGGGTGTGGCATCTCCTCCTTCGCTGAGATCCACTGTTTGTAAGGCTGATTCTACTTCCTCAGACTTTACAACCTCTACTGGTGATTCACACACCACCTGGATTATGTTGCCAGGTAATAAGACAGTGAAAAAAAAACCCCCAAAACACTCCCCAAACAGGCTTTATAAAGTGGGGTGGGGTCCTGGTTGCCCCCTTGTCCACGTGCTGCAGGTGTGACCCAATGATCATTTCTACACAGGCATATCTTCGAGAAGGAATGCTCACGTCATACAGTGTGCTTGCAAACAGCCAATTTCTGAAAAAAATGCCAGATACTCTGACTCGGAAGTGGCAAAAATCGTGCTCCATGAGGTACAAGGCTGAGATAGGAAGTCCTTCCTGGGGCCTGTGTCCACAGCAGGCTCACTCCCCTTTCCGCTCCAGCAGACCCACCTCTTTGGTCTGCCATCAGGGTGACTTACCCCAGGCCTGTATGAAAATCAGGAGTCAGCATTTCCTTGAAGGTCTGGCCTTAGGGTCGGCGACCATGACACTGTCCATTGCATGCCTTAAGATCCCCCACACCTGGGAAGACCTGCCCTCCTTGTAGAAAAGATAGCGTGAAGTCCACACTGGGTATCACAGCTGGACCTCCTCCTTAACTGACTTCCCACCCCACCCCGGGGCTGGCCATTTGCCTTTGTTCCTTAACCGAAGTTCCTGCTTTCAGAAGAAAACAGAAATTGGCAAGAAAACCATGGTGAAGTTCCTGATGGGCCCCAGCAAGGCCCCCAGTGAGCTTAGTGCCCCCTGAAGGTCCATCGGGGAGAAGGGATGGCCAGCGGTGGGGGGTTTGGAGGGAAGGGTCCAATTCACCTGCACTCTGATGTCAAATTCTGTTCTTTTCCGTTGCCTCCCTCCCTTTGGGCTGTGCCCCAGTCACACCTGGACCAGTTTCTGCTTTACAGTGATCCCTGCGACAGATTTAATTGGCCTGGAGAGGGCTCCGTAATTTCTTCATTTCCTCAGGCAGGGGCTGGCAACGACTACCAAACCTGTCCCGGACACTGTTTTAGCACAACCCCGAGGAAAGAATGGATTTTACATTTTTTTTAAAGGGTTGTAAAGTGTTTTTAAAAGATGAAAGACAACTGAGGGTTACTGAGGGGTGGGAGGGTAGGGATAGGGTGGACGGGTGATGGACATTGGTGAGGGTTTGTGCTATGGTGAATGCTGTGAAAGGTGTAAGCCTGATGATTCACAGACCTGTACCCCTGGGGCAAATAATAATAAATAAATTAAAAAAATGATAATAATAAAAAAGATGAAAGACAAGCAACGGAGACTACGTGTGCCCTGGTAAGTCGGAAACATGTACTACCCGGCCCTTCGCACAATAGGTTCGTCATCCCCTGCCTCAGAGGAAGGGATTCTAGAGCCAAAGGCATCTTTACACTTGTCTTTGCTGGTGCTGGACCCCCCCAGCTTCCTCTGCATCTCATTCTTGCTGTCAGGGAGTGGGAGAAGGGACTTAGGTATTTCCAGAAACATCTGTATGCCTGTGGAGAAATCATTTTCCTTTCCTTCATGCAGAATATGCTGTTGGCTTGCACATGACCGCAGTGATCCAAATTGAGAAGGACCCTTGATTTCTGTATTGTCAAGCAAAGCAGGAAGGTGCCCATTAACAAATCAGCGTGAGGGAACAGCCCGAAATATGACAACTAAATCACAGCCGTCTCTCCCCACCTTCCATTTTATGACCTATTGACAGGACTTCAAGCATCTTTCCTTTGTGGATAAAGATCTAGGTTGGGGAGTCATCCACTCAAAAGTCCGAAGGCGGCGAGGCAGGCAGGTAAGATCAGCATGGATAGATCATAAGGCACAAAGGAGTGGTAGGGACTACAGTGGACAAGTCAAGTTGTCTCAACTAAAGAAGGAAGACACTGGACGGCAGGTGTTTGTGGGAGGGCTTCTCCCGCTGTGGACTGCCAGGCTCTGACCCACGCCATTGTGGGAAAGTAGGCCGAGACTGAAGCCAGGTGACATCCTGGGACTGCTGGTCAGACGTGGTCATGGGTTTCTGTGTGTGGGCCTGATTCAGTTCAACTGAATTTCTGAAAAAAAGCTTCACCCCCCAGAGTCCGAGGGGTGAGCCTGAGATGCAGGCAATCTGATGTGGAGCTCGTGAAAGCAGCCTGCAGTGCCAGCCCACCTGGCTCTATGTCTCCACTCCATCCCTTATGGAGGCTCTAGACCAAGGTCTCTACTCAATATCTCTGTACCTGGGTGTTCTCAATTCTCCACCTGGACAGTAGACACATCAGAAGGTTGTTTGCAAAATTAAATCAGGCCGTGCACATAAAGTTCTTAGAACAGTGCCTGACCCATAACAAGCACTCAGTTAATACTAGTGGTTGTGACTTGTGCTATTATGAGAGCTGTTTTTTCCATGGGCCTGAATTATGAGGAATCACCCAAAATACACATGCCCATGTTTTAGAGATGATATTAATAACTACCTCTTACTATGGCTGACATCATGCAAGGTATTTTTAGTATATTATCTCAGTGAATGGTTACTGAATTATTAAAGAGTTCAGAGAAATTAACATTATCCCTATCCTAGAGATGAAGAATCTGCATGATTGAATGACTTGGCCAAAGTCATAGCACAGGTAAGTAGCCATTTCTGGGAGGATGGAGGTGTGTACCTGTAACTGAATACCTAATAGTGACTTTACCAGTAATGATGTAGAACAACAAGTTTGCAAATAGGAAGCTCTAGGATTGGTTCAATGGCTCCACAACGTCCTTAAGAACCCGGGCTCCTTCTATCCTTTGCCTATCCTCTGCCATCCTTGGCATGCTGGGTTTTCATCCTTTTATTTTTTACCTCGTGGATATAAAGTAGCTGCCACAGTTTCGCGCATCACATCCTCAACCTAATGTCTTAAAAAAGGGAGGAAGGCCATAGCAAAAGGTTTGTTTCAAATAAATTCTGTATTTTGATTTCCTACCTTAGCGTACATTTCACTGGCCAGAAGTGGTCACATCCTTACTCCCAGACAAATTATTGTTCAAAAAAATTGGGATAATTGCTTTAGGCTAATCATGATCAGATACTTTGGGGGGTGTGGTAGTTGCCAACCTTACCTAAGATCAAGGGGAAAAAGATGGAAAAATGGAAAATAGCCTTTAGGTAGGTAAATGACCAGAGTCTGACTCATTGAATCTGGGTTCAGAATTATTCTGTCTTTGAAGCAGCAAGTTCCTTTTTTGTATGCAAAAGCCTGGAGTGAAAATTACATAATAAAATGATCAGACTGTGTGGCAGTAATTTCATCAATCAATTTTTTGATTGCCAATGGTTTTCTTGCTAGTCCTTTAAAAATTTCAGTGGTGTCCAACTCATAAATCCTAGGCCAGAGTCCACTCTTCAAAACACAACTATTTCAGTAGGGAGAAAATAAAAAGCCTGGTGTTGGGGGAACTTCTGGAGACACCCGTTAATTTTGAAGCCAGGCTAAGAAATTGGCTTTCAGCAGCCAAGGAAAATCCACTGATTTCCAGTGTGGAAATTCAGAAGAATTTGAGCTGAGTTAGGAGCTGATTTGCATATACAGACATAGAATTTGATTTTTATTTGGATAGTTTTCTGATATCCTTCTAGGCTAGGGTTTTGGAAAAAGTCAATTCCTATTTAGAATATAGAACTACATCTGCACATTTTAATTTTGGGTATGATGGATATAATGAAACTCAGATTTGTGCTATCCTTTAGAATCAAATCCCTGTTGCTTGATTTCAGGAGGGGACATTATACTTTGAGGGAAGACGGTTAGTACGTTTAACACAGACAATACTTTAGAGCAAAAGTTTTCACTTTTTTGCCTCAAATATTATACCATATTTATTCTTGGAATTTGGATTATACAGTTTCCACTAGAACTGTGAGTTCTAGCTGATTTATAGCAAAATAAATTTCTTCCACCTACACTCCCTCTATGTACACAATATTGATATTAACAGTTTTCACTTTAGAATCTTTTAAAGATGCTGTCTGATTTGTTTTAGAATGTGATTATTTGATTACCAAGACCTAGGAAAGATTTTATTTTTCAATCTAGTTACAATTCTTCCCAATTCTCTTCATGGAACCCCAGTTTTACATTGGGGGAACAACCCTCCTTAACCTTAAGCCCGTATGACAGGATGAAGTTGTTCGAGCAGATCTAAGCCAACCCACATGGTCCAGCTCCTTGAACATATGAGTTCGGGGATGGGAGTACGTGGCAGAAGGTACTACGTTCCCAATTATTCACTCTGGCTTCCTGTAAAGGAATTATACATCTGGGCCCACTGCTGGGTGACTTGCTTTGGCAAGTGTAACGTGACCAGACACGCCATAAAGCAAGACTGAGTGGAAGCTCTCCAAGCCATCTCATGGTTCACCCCTGGCCCTGTCTTCTCTCTTGTCACAACAATTGCACGTCCTTGTTGAAGGGATGTTTTTCTCAGTCTAGATCTCAGCAAGAAGAAGCCACATGGATCAGCCAGAGCCAACCTATGGCTGCCATGTAGCATGAGTGAGGAAAAGAAGGATCTTGCTGTTGAAAGCCAATGCAGTGTGGGGGTTGGATGTTACTGCAACACAACCTGGCAAGAGCTGACTCGTAGAGCCTGTGAACTCATGTAAGTCCATGAAAGAGAACAGACTCCAGCATCTGCAGGGTTTCCACTGCCCCAGTCTCTCCTTTACTCTGGACAGCATGATGGGATGTGAGAAGAAATGTAGGCAGGCCAGGAAGGCGGAGCCACAAGGCAGTCCTACATCAAGACTGATTTAAAACCAATGCTACTTCCCAGTGAGGAGTACCAATAAATTTATTTTTTTAAAACAAATCTAGGTTGGGTTGAGTTTCCTTTCACTGGCAACTGTGAGGTTATTTACTAAGAGAGGTAAATGACAGAAGTACCTGTTTCCTTCAACATATAGGTCATTGGGAAGGAAAGATTTTTTCCTCCCATGAGTTAGAACGTTAACTTACTTAAGCAATGGCCAAAATGTCAGTGGAGTGATTCAGTAGTTTCTGTAGTAGATTTTGTTTCTGATAGGACCAGAAGCACATTCTAGGACAAGCACTAAAGTTCTGTGGGTCTCCAAAGCCTTGTTTTTCTCTTCATGAAAAACTTTGAGAAACGTGAAAATCACTGTCTTTTGCTTTGCATTGGATGATAGATGGTTATAGAAATTGATGGTAGAGAAGTTAAAAAATAAATAAACCCAAACATATTTTAGCCAGAAAGTGCTAGTTAAAGGACTCTTCTAATATGATTATTCACACCTAATGGTCCTTCTTGGAGGTTTAGAGCACTATATATTGTTCTGATTAACACCATCTCTCCTATTTGCGAGGAGGAACTTAAGCTAATTATTTGACACATGCCTTGACTCCATGTGGGCACTGAGTTAGCTGACAGATGTGTAATTTCACAGAGTCACTGTGAATATAATCACTGATCGCTGGTAAGTGCTCACTCATCATGTTATGACTCTTGTGCCCTAACAGTGACCGCAAGGGTCGCAGACTCTTCCTGCTAAGGGCCCTGTCCCCACTACTCTACTCTGCTATTGAGGCAGAAAAGCAGCCATAGATGATATGCAAATGAATGAGTGTGGCTGTGTTCTAATAAAACTTTATTCATAAATTGTGAAATGTGAAATTTGTGTAATTAAAAAAAACCAGATATTATTTATTTATTTATTTACTTAGAGAGTGCGTGAGCATGGAAGGGGTGGGGAGGGGTAGAGGGTGAGGGAGAGAGAGAATCCTAACCAGACTCCACACCCAGCATGGAGCCCGATGCAGGGCTCCATCTCACTACCCTGAGATTATGACTTGAGCTGACATCAAGAATCAGGACATTTAGCTGACTGAGCCACCCAGGGGTCCTGAATTTGTGTAATCGTTATGTGCCCTGCAACATCATTCTTCTTTCAATTTTTTTCATCATTGAAAACGTAAAAACCATTTTTAGCTTGTGGGCCACAGGGACATGGACAGTGGGCTGGAATTGGCTTGTGAGCTGCAGTTTGCTGTCCCCTGAATGAATTCTTCCTGTGTTTCAGGCACTGAAGTATGCACATTACTTGCCTTGTTCATTTGATTCTCACAAGGACCCTAAGGGGTAAGTAATATTATTTCGGCCATTTAAGAGATGAGTAAACTAAGGTCTCAGAAGTGGCACAGCCTGGGGATGATGGGCCCAGAATCACTACTGGTTGCTGAAACAAAGGCTTTGACTCTGTAGAGAAGAGCTGGTAAATCCATGAGAATTTTCTGGAATAATGAGAGATCTGAGCTTTGCTGAGCTACTAAGTTTGAGTCAAAAGAGAGAGGGAGTGGGGAAGAAGGAAGGAAGGAAGGAAGGAAGGAAGGAAGGAAGGAAGGAAGGAAGGGAGGGAGGCAGGGAGGGAGGGAGGAAGGAAGGAAAGGCAGGTGGGTGAGCAGGAGGGAGGGTGAGAGGGGCTGGGAGGGAGGAGGGAAAGAAAACACTTGCAACAACAAAAAAGCAGAGCTGAAAGGTCTTCCTCCTAACAAGAATTATAACATAGCCATTCTAATTTTCATTCCACATCACAGGCAACATTTCTGGAATGTACTTGGATTCTCAACATCCGTTCAATGCCAGCAATTAAATAAAAATGAAAACACAAGCCCTATCCAAGGCTAGCAAACAAGAGACACCTAGAAAGAGCCAAACATATATTGCTTTGGCAAAATGATCATGATCAGTTTCTCTCTTAAGGAGCTGTGAATTCACTTACCCCACTCACGAAATTTTCCAAAGACTGCTCTTCTTTCAGAACAGAAAGCTGCTGACTCATGAGGACAATTTATTAATCTCCCTGGAAGATGTTTTGGAAAACTGCATTTTTGAGGTGCCTCTACAGAGCCATCCCCTTCGGATGTGAACACACGGTCTTGCAAGTTTGAACAGTGGGGCTCAACCTACATCTTTAAGGTGTAGATCTGAGAGGTCACCTCTCCTGCCCAAGAGCAACAGTCTCAACATAGAGTTCAGCAAGATGCTCTCATGGTTGACGCCACTACCTGTCCTGGGTAGCGCCCACAGTTAGTAGAGAATCCAGGTTGCCATGGAAATAGAGGTGAAAGAGCAATCAAGATGGAGGAGCCCAGCGTGCAGCATCATTGCCCCTTAAGGATGTGTGAGCATGTTCTTATGTTTGGTAGACTCTTTCAGCCCCTAAATGATAACAAATGGTAAAGACACTTGCTCTGATTTTGTATTTAGTTTACATGGATTCAATAGGCGCTGCAAATATTCACCCAGCATTATTCCCCATTGGTCCCTAATCACATGAAAGGGTGAAAGAGTCTACAGCAGATGGGAGACATTGGAACATGCAAGAACACAGGACCCCAGAGCTGAAATGCCCAGAGAATGGTCCAGCATGCAGAAGATGAGCATGGAATGGTTGTGCCATTTAATGCATGACTTACATTCTCCTCTGCACCTGCGGGGACCGAATCCTCTTTAACTGACTAAAGGGGAGATAAAAACAAAAGTAAGAGTCAGAATGTTACCCAAAAAACAGAGAGTTGGTTGGGCTTGCAGCTCTTCCATGCCATTCTTGGACATGGAATTGCTTATGCACACCTGGTTCCAAAACGAACTTGAAGGAGGCTTACACGAAAGTAAACAGTACAGCAAGATAATATAAATAGTTCTGTATTTTTTAACATGCAACGAAGGGAAAATAAATGCTCAGATGCAGCCAGGACACGAATGGAGTGAGGAGAAGGGGTTGTCACAGAAAACACAAACCACAGTCTGGGCTGTGGGTCAGCGACGCGTTTGCCCTAACATTCTCTGGTTGCCGGTGAAAAGAGGGAAAAGGATCAATTATGTAGGCCACAGGCACTGGTAGGTAAAAACGAAAGAGCTGCTCAGGAAAATTCTGGCAGAAAGTCCAGAGAAGTCCATCCCATGGTACTCATGGAGCAAACAGGCACTGAGGTCTTGAGCCGGGTCTTCAGCCTTATCCCAACCATGGTGCAGTGGCCGGTGTCAGAAGCCGCTTCCTACATCAGCCCTCCATATGGGCCAATGTCATCACGGCCAAGTTGAATCCAGTTAAAACCCTCCTCTGGAGGCCCAGAGCGCTGGGGTCCAACACACCCAACTTCAAACACTGTTCCTCCCTACAGTAATCCTGGCATTTGCAGTCCTGCCTCAAATTCGGAGAGCAGTTGGCCCAATGCTATCAAAGGTCAAGGCCACCACCATCGCATCAGTCTGCTAAGCTGCAATTTTGGAGCTCATCTTTGCAGGTGTTCTTAAATTCGGTGGGGCTGGTGGTGTTTATATAGGGCTTTGAGACTCAACTCACTTGACAGATCTGGACTCTCTCCCTAGACAAATAAACACAAACAAAATATTTTGCAAATAATTTTAGGGTGTTCATAGGCCATCTCTTCTCTTGGAGTCCGGTCTAGGAGCTCTTTTTTATATTCACTCTGTTCCAAGTCTGTGTTTGTTTTTACCTTTAAAACATGCAGTAGGAGGGGAGAAAGGAATCAACATTGACCAACATGTCTTCTGCATTGTGCAAATGGGTTGCATACCTGTAGAGACATTGTATAGGCAGGTGCTTTGTAGACGCCCTCTCACTGAAAATGGCCAAAAGTGGTAAGGATGATGATCCTCATTTACACAGGAAGAAATGGAGATACAGAGAGGTAAAATCCCTTGTTCAAGGTGGTGCAGCTGGGAAGTGGTGGAGATGGTTCCAAGGGCCAAGCTTTCCCCCTGCCGTGATGATTTCAAGGGTAAGAAACACACCTTTTAGTAATTGTGTGAGCTTCTTTCTCTGCGACCAGACTTGCTTTCTCTCTAGATGAGCTTTTCACTTTGGGCCATTCATCCACAGTATTTCTGTTGAACCTGTTCTTTGAGCCAAGCCTGGATCTCACATGTCATGTGTTCCTGCACCCAGCGTGGTTTCCATGCTCAACCCACAATGAGAAATGAAGGCCTCAGGCTACTTCTTCCTTTTCTCCTGTGTTTCCTACCCCATAGAAAGCCTACGAGCAGAGGAACAAGAGGCATCCGGTTGCAGTCCAGCGGGCCCCTGGGTCCCATGTGATAGATAAGCTCTCAGATGGAGGGCAGAGGACTCATGGTTCCACATCAGAAATATGTCCAGGAGGGAAATCTCAGAGACTAGAATGAAACTTGCACAGCTCACTTCAGAGTAGACCAGAGAGGATTGTCAAGGGCAAGTCCTGCCTCAGCAGACCGAAAGGTGTTTATTGGGTTCTCAAGCTCTCTAGCCAGGAGAACCTAATCAGGTGTGAGGTTAATCAGGAAACACACAGAGAGCGGAATTCCCATTCAACTCTCAAACCCAGAAACTTCTGATCTTCTTCAATGCACTAGACATCTGGCTGTTCTCTGCTGAGTCTACAAACTGTCCAACCTCATTCACGACAGCAACAGAAAACCCAGTTTGAAACTGAAGGATCCTGTTTGGGCATTTACGTTGCTGAGAATAAGGACCCAAACACAGCCCCCGAAGTGCGTCAGTCTAAACTTGCATACCAAGGGTTCCTGTCCTTTGAAGAGCACATTCAAAAAAGAATGTTTCTTTCAAATACTGTCACATGGTAGCACTTAAACCAACAGACATCCTGTTGCTAGCGGCTCTTCTGGAAGCTTCATTTTGATCATGTGACAGCTGTTCCACGTTCACTGATTTCACAGTGGCCCTAAGACCTTTCCTCAAGCCTAGACATTTTCAGCCTCCTTTCAAATGCTTCCAGAATGGTCTGGCCGTATGCCAGACTTTCTTAACCAGAATTCCCAGGGATTCTGGGATCAAATACAGGAATCTGTACTTGAAACAAGTAGCTCAGATGATTCAGGAGGATTTTTATGGTTCTCTTAGTCTGTTTTGACCTACACCGACTGCTGTCTTTTTTAAAACACCCATAGCATGGCCAGTCACTTTGCATTCATTTTGCCACTCCGCCCTCCCAGTAATCACAAAGAATGGCTGTCACTGCCCGCTTCCAGAGCTGAGGAAAGCAAGGCATGGAGGAGTTAAGTGACCTGATCACATCCAAACAGCCAGGGGCTGTTGGAGCAGAAAGTGGATGGTGTGTCTCTTCGGCTTCAGGGCGCCCGCTGTTTTCCACAACATCACGTGTGTCCTCCAAAGGAAAGCAGGCAAGGTGCTATTTTAAGACATTCCAGATGCATCATTTTCGTGAGCTGTGTCCACGGCCATGCACGCATACACACCTGCACGTGCAGGCATGTGTGTCTACCCTGTTCCTTCCAACGGACTTCAGGCGTTTCAGGAGTGGGATAAGTGAGTCTCAGACTTGTTTTGTACCTCGGGTGTTGTTGGCGCCAGATGCCACACATGGATATTTAGATTGGACCCGGCAACTGTTCGCACCTAAAGAAATGATAAAACTCTTCATTGAGCACTTACTATGTCCGAGGGTCTCTCTGTGTAGTTAGTAGATTGGCATAACAATGTGGTGGGAGCAACGTGTCCCTAGTTACACAAAAGCAAACAGAGGCTTTGAGGGGTGCAGGAATTTGTCCAAGTCTTTGCAGTTCGATCTTTCCTATTCTGTCTGTTATGCAAGACTGCATACCAGAAAGTTTCGAGATCATCTATTCCAACCCTTTCCTTCTTCAACAGATGAAGAAAAAGAAACTCAAACAGGTTGAGTAACTTTTGCGAGGTCACAGAGCAAATGGTACCCCAAAGAACCCAGAAGAATAAGGGGCAGGTAGGTAGTCTAGGTACCTGGGTTTTAAACATATTTTAGCAAATACACCATCATTTGTAATTAATTTTCTCAAAGGTTGTTTGTGTTATTTTTGTTTGGTTTTTTTTAAAGATTTTATTTATTTATTTGACAGAGAGAGATCACAAGTAGGCAGAGAGGCAGGCAGAGAGGAGGAAGCAGGCGCCCTGCTGAGCAGAGAGCCCGATGCGGGGCTCGATCCCAGGACCCTGAGATCGTGACCTGAGCCGAAGGCAGAGGCTTAACCCACTGAGCCACCAGGTGCCCTATTTTTGTCTTATAATAAGAATGACTTCAGCAGTCAAGACAATAAATCAACATAACTTGTAATTTCATATCTACAGCACGTTAGGGGGACATTTTATTTCTGATGTTCATATTCTAGACGTGTACACTTGAAAGTCAGTTTGTTTAAAAGCTTCCCAGTCAAAAGAGGAGGAGAAAGAGAGCTTGGGTTAGTGGAAAGATCAAAATTTTCTAGCATTTTTCTTTGTTTTTCCAAAATTTTTACAACATTGATTTTATAACCAAAGGTTATCGAATTTAAAGAAAACGAGGATCTTCGTTTTGTTTTCGACTAGAGCATAAGTCCCCGCCTTGAGAAAGTAAGCGACAAGAGGGCAGCAATCTGTTCGCTGCTATCTTTTCATCGCATTAACACAAAGCATTTGGCGCAAAAAAAACTCAGCCAAAAAAAAAAAAAAAAGGAGACTCAGGATACTCTCGCACGAGTGAATTGTCCCTATTTTACTTCCATAGCTGTTCTTTCCAACTGGGTGGGACAAGGAAAAGCAGGTGATTTGGGTTTTCGATTCTCTTCTTTATTTTTATAATCGACGAAAGAAATAAAGCCAGATAACAGTGAAAAAGAAAAAAAAAAAAACAACTAGCAAGACTGAACTCTGTGAAATCTGACCATTGGGGGAAGAACATCGAGTGGTCCTGACTTTTTTTCTCAATGGAAACAGCTTGAATTTCAAAGAGGAACCAATATATGCTTTATAGACCCCAAAGATAAGGGCAGATGAAGCATTTGAGTCTTAGGAGCTTTGAGCCTTCCCCGGACTGGAGGGCGTGCAGAAATGAAGAGGTGAGCCTTGTTAGTGTGTGCATGCTCCCGACTGCACAGGAGATGAGCGACCGAGGTCGGAAGGACCATTCACTGGCCACTTTTGGTACAGTGTTAGGGGTTTTGCAGGAAGGATTCCTTGGAATCTTCATTTCTAGGATGAGGTACTGTTATTATTTGTATTTTACAAATTAGGAAACCAAGGCAGCTCATCAAGCCTCATCTGTCTGACACAGAAACTTTAACCCTTCTGTAAGCATTCCTCAGACTTGAGTCATTAGCCAGCCTCCGACACGGTGTTGGCCACATTCCGTGTACCCTCTGTGGCAGCTATGGGCCATGCTGCTTGGATTTCCCTGCTGGAAGATCAGGCCCTGGCCCTGCACCTCTCGGCATCCTGTACAGAGTTAATGCTGAGACCACGCCCGGGCTGCCAAGACTGAGCACTGCAGGGTCCTGGGCCGTTCTTGCTCAGCACGGGACTCCCCGTGGGCAAGCTCTGCTCTGGGATTCCCCACTGGCCCAGCAGCACCCAGAGTCCGTGGCTTTCCTAACCTCCTTCCTTCCCTGTCTCCCTACTGCCGTGTCAGCCTCCCATGGTGGTCTGAAGTCTCTCTCTACCTCCTCCGGCCCCCTCCCCTTTATCCCTTTTTTTTTTTTTTTTAAGATTTTATTTATTTGACACACAGAGAGAGATCAGATCACAAGTAGGCAGAGAGACAGGCAGAGAGAGAGGAGGAAGCAGGCTTCCTGCCGAGCAGGGAGCCTGATGCGGGGCTTGATCCCAGGACCCTGAGATCATGACCCGAGCCGAAGGCAGAGGCTTAACCCACGGAGCCACCCAGGCGCCCTCCCCTTTATCCTTCACAGTGTTTTCCTCCGATGCATCTGTGGCACATCAGTTCTGTCGCAGTGTCCCTCCTTGGAGGATCCGAATTTACGATTACATACTCAAGACCAGTAACATTCATTATGTGACACTTTCCTCTTAATTGGATTCCTTTTTAAACTAAATATAGTCTCACCTTGGACAAAACATATGTTAAATCGTGAGTTTAATGTGCTACAGCTCAGTTTTTTAAAAGCATTTTAAATATATATAATTTTTAAAATAAATGATGTTTGAATGTGGGTTGCCTAAGTCATCTTCCTGGCCACCAATACGCACACATGATTCACTTGGGAAATTTCCCCTGCATTCTATTGCTGATAAAAGGTTTTTAAAAATACGTAATTGGTAGTTGGGAAGGAAGGAGGATTAGAGCAGATTGCCAAGTGACATCACCCAAAGTTTTTATTAAGTACTAGAGTTTGTGCTCTGGGCAGAACCCAGTAGGAAGGTTTCTGCACAACAGAAAGCCAACAGAAAAGAGTTCCAGAAATCCACCTGGATTCTGGACTAAAGAATAAAGCAAACACTGTAGGGGTATCTGTATTTATCACCTGCCTTGCACTGTGTGCTAAGTAGCCTGGGTGTTTTGATGAGATTCCTAGTTTGATTTTTTTTTCAGCCCTATGACTTATATTCTACTCTCGCCCACGAAGTCTTGCTCATCTTTTGGCCACATTTAAAAGAGGCAAGAGTGCTGAACATGTGTGGCAGCTGGGTGTGCTCAGCAATGATGATCAAGGACTAGCTCGCAGAATGACTCAGTCCTACCCACCGCACTCCCTTGTGAGCCACGGTAAATCTAGATGGAAAAAAATGAGACGATGTTTTGAATGCTCCAATCACAGAGCACGGTGTGTGCTCGCCCTGGTGGTGAATGGTAGACACCCTGGTTTTCCAAAAGCAGAGTGAGCGTTAGTGGTTCATAATGACTGATTATATCTTGCTGGGGAAAGAGAGAGGGAGCCCAGAGGTGGTTCAGCTCCCTGGCGGGGACCGTGCGCTCAGAGGAATCCAGGAGGAAGCCAGAGGACTAAGCCATTTTGGAAAGAAAATGAAATCACAAAATACCACAACTGTCTGTCATGAACCGGAGAAACTCCAAGAATGAAAAAATCGACTTGTTTATTTCCTTTTCTTTCCCATGAACCACATGCTTCTAACACCATAGACACTTCATTCTTCCCAGGAGGAAGTAACAAGGCTTCGACTCAATGGCTAGTTGAGTCATTGTGGGGGAAGAAAAATAAACTCTGTACTCGGTACGCACGGGTTAGCCCAAATGAAATAATTTCTCCAGTCATCCTAGCCCCAACTACTCTGCAAGTCTTAAAAATAGGACTCACCTTTTTCCAGAACAGTTTGGCCAGAGGCAGAGAGGTGGGTGCCCCCTTTTCCTTGGCAGCTTCTTTTGCAGTATCGCTGGATGTAGGGTTCTTGGCCGCCCCTCTGGTCTCCTGGGACGTAAAGTGCACTTTGTCTGACTTGACGTCAGATGAAGTGGCAGGCGACTTTTCAGCACCCTATAGAGTTAAAAAAAATTAAAATGACCTCAGGATTTCAAAAGCGAGAGATCTCTTTTTTTATAAGCATAGGCTGGGGTTACGCATGTTAATTTTCTTTTTTATAATTTTCTGTCCTTGCGAAGATTCTATGTGAATGTGAATTTGTGTTAAAATTTTGGGAAAAGTCAAGATAGTTTCCTTTTGCAAAAGAATATATTATGTTATGTAAATGATTAGGAATCAAGGCGCTGGTAAGAGGCACTTTCCTGTGAGAATGTTAGTTTATATTGAGGCCGTTGGTCTTCAAAAGGTTTCGATGATGTTCCCATCAGTAAAAACAGTTTCAACATGTACCTCCAATACGTGTGTGTTTGCTTATATTATACACGTGTACTATTTTACTAACCCGAATGTGAAATTCAAAGAGGTTAACATAAATATAAGGGACAACTTTTCCAACTTTTTAACTTTTCTAACTTTTAACTTTGATTTAATCATCACAATCAAAGATACCAGTGCCAGGCACTGTTCTAAACAACTGAATGTTCTAACAAGACTTCTATGAGGACGGAACTGATCACCACGTTCATTTTACAGAGAAGGAAATTTTGGTCCCAGGTGGTGAGAAACTTTCCCAGGACTACAGTAATAAGGGGGCAGAGTTGACATCAAAGTCCGGGGACTCTGATACCCAAACCCAAGCTCTTACCCCCTCCTCTATACTACACCGCCTCCAACGAACCAACGTCTTCCCCCTCCTTGTGCTTATTATCTAAAAAAAAGAAACTATCCAGGGAGAAACTATCTAAAAAAAAGTCACCTTGGGAAGGTGATAATGACAAAAAGGCTGAGAAACACATCTGCACTCATCAGTTGCATTGGGAAATGGGCAATCCTCTTCTCTTTGTGCTGGGAAAATACCCAGAGACTCTTAAAAGACTTTGCAAGGAGATAACTCTATTACATATAGAATAATATAACTGTAATGTATTTGTGCAATTGTTTGTCGAATATGCATCTTCCTGCCCAGACCATGAGCTTTGAGGGTAAGAACCATTGCCTTGGACACCCTTACATCCATGCCCCCGTCAGGCCACAAAATAGGCATTAAATAAATAACTGAATAATTGTATAGAAAGGACCAGAGAGAAATGCCTACACGGGATCCTGCCACGTTACGTTTCTGTCCACCCTCCCCTCCTTAGTGGGCTCTGGAGCCATAGACGACCCAGTCTTTCCTCCCTGCCCATCCATCTCTTCACTTCCCAGAGAAGTGCCCCAGATAGTGCTCTGCCAGCATCGACGGAATATTAATACTCTTCGTCTGCATTATGGAAGAGATTACAAAAACTCGGTATTTTTTGGAGTCAATCTCATGGATAAGGTTGCCCGATTTAGCCAATACCCTCCATAATGAGACTATAAGATACCCTGTTAATTCGAATTTCAGATCAACGAAGAATAATTTTGAAGAATGTATATCCCTAGAACTGCCTGGGACCTATTTACATTTATACTAAAAAATTATTTGCTGTTTATCTGAAATTTGAATTTAACGGAGTGTCTACAACACTGGCAACACTACCCATGAAACTCTAACATATTAGATTTGGAGATTGCATATCAAATGACCTTACTGCTTTCCCTGATAAGCGTTCACCTGGTTTCACATTTCGGCATGGGAGAGGGGAGGGGTTAGTTAGATGTAAACAGTGCACCAAGACGTGGAAAACAATGAATATGAGGCAGAGCTTAGGAATCACACAAGCCACCGGCTAATATTTTAGCAGCCCTGCAGAGAGGAAAACCTGAGTGGGGAGATGAGCATTTCTGGGCATGGCAAAAAAAAAAATAATAATTTTTAAAAATCCTAAAACAATGTCTTGCCTTGTGTGCATGTTGTCATGTTCAGTGTTTGAAGAACATGTAAAAAAGTTTGATTCTGAAGCATAGCATATGATTAAGCCAAGAGAAAAAGATCCCAATTCAGTGAAGGAAAGCTGACACTCTATTTATAACAAGAAGTTTATTTCACTTATTAATTCCATGACTCTCTACTTTTTTATATTAAGAAAAAAAATTTTTTAAAGAAAATTTTCTTTTTATAGGAAGAGAAATGGAGATAGAGAGACAGGAATCTAGGAGTTGATCCCAATGGGTCATCATTGTTTTTTTTTTTTTTTTCCTTGAATTGCAAAACCAGAAGATGATGTTTTTATCCCTGAATTTGCTTGGATTTCCTCTTTTCTTTCCTAGGTTACAACGAAATTGAGGATGACCCGCACGCCTCCTCTAACCATCCAACAGTCTGCCTGTCTGTCTGGTCCGTTTCAATGGCCCTATTTTCCTATCTTTTTGGACGACAGTATCTTAAGTGAAGAAAAAGGAAGTAAAAGCCAAGACGTTCTAGCAAATGGCTGCATAAATGAGAACATTTGGGGATTATCTCCTTACTTTACATAAAAAGGCAAAACCTTACAGTCCAGAAAGGGGTATCCCTTCTTCTTCTTCCCAGTATTTCCCCCGAATCCTACCTTTGCCCAAAATGCAACTCAGTGGCGGGATGTGAGGCCAGTGATCTGGGGAGACCTGAAGAATACAGAACATGGGTGGCCCCCTTTTTGTGGAGGAAAGGATTCTGGAGGCATGAAACTTAGCCGTGCATGAAATGAATGCCATCTGAAATGCAGCTATGGAGCGGGGGGAAGGTCGTACACTTTGTAAACTTTCAAGGCCCCCGACTCACAGAAGCTCCAAGTGGGAATTCGGCTGTGTTGCTCTGCACAAGGTCTGTGACACACTTCACTAGCAGTTACCACCAACTGGTCTCCCACATACAGTAGCACCACTTTTTAATCTCTACCCCCCCCCAATTTCTATCCCTCCACCCCCCTCTGTCTTTACAAAACAAAATAAGCCTGTATGGAAATTCAAGGGTGGCTTCATAACACAGTTTGCTTAGGCAAATACAGATTCGCAAATACAGATTCAGCCAGGAGATCTTTCTACGGAGTTTTTATTTGCATACACAATCCTAGGGCTCTAACATCCAGCTGGGGAAGGTTTTTTTTTCATAAGTTCATTCAACCTAGTGGAAAATGGTGGATATTTTAAACAAATGTCTAAGCATGCTGGTCCAATTCAGGGATCTTAACTGCTGGTTTCAGACAAACACTGGTGCCTTCTTTTTTTTTTTTTTTTTTTTTTAAAATTTTTTTTTTTTTTTTTTTACCCAGAGGGGTTTTCTGGAAATTTATTCAAATTATTTTGTATCCTGCG
>LNAC01000171.1:2612625-2649451 GCA_002007465.1 Ailurus styani
ATTTTCATCAAAATGCATCAGCCTTTAAAAGGGAATTTAAGATTACTAGAACACAGACTCGACAAATTGTTAAACGATGTCTGCACTCTCCTGTATTTCATAACCCTCCTTCTTATTCAGTAAATCCTCATGGTCTGTTACCTAATACTCTCTGGCAAATGGATGTTACCCAATATAAGCCTTTTAGTAAATTGTCTTATATTCATATGTCTGTTGACACNGCCTTCTTAACCATTCAAAGAGAGGAATCTCCACAACTGACTTGTACGAGGTCCTCACTTCCCAAGGACATGGAGATAGAAATTGCTCTGCCTTCATTCTTTGTTTTCTCGTGCTTGGGTTTTTATTTGGGTTCCGTATGAGTTTAGTTAAGACTGAGAATGAATGGAACAGTCCACAGAAAGACAAAATGATTTTCTAGAGGTTAGAAGTGTATTTCCCAAAGCATAGGAAGCATACCATCGGTGGTATCACAGATAATTTTAGGTTGTGCCGAGATAAAATGTTAAAAAACATTAAAATGGAGAAAATACCTTTTCCCCCCAACTCTCATCGAATCTCTTTAAGAACATTCGGGGGGAAAAGCTTAGTCTGGTGTTGGTACATCTTTAACATTTTTCTATTGCTGGCAAATTGCATTTTAATAGGGCTAGAAAAGCGTAAGATTCGGAGCTTGACACAAACAAGGTAGCTAGGATGCAATTTTTTCTGTTAGCCATATTCATGGTTATCTCTGTGAAAAATGACTCGAGTTTTCCACGTACCATGTAATATAAAGTTTTCTTTAAAGATACCTTTAAATAGGAAATGAGTCCTTTTTAATAGAAAACGATCAACTAACTAATGCTCTATCTGACAGAAAGTGATGAGGATGGTATGCATACTTTCCACATTTGGGAAACACTGAGTTAGAAGGATAATTTCAGAACCCTGGTCCACACTCGGAAGAAACTAGTCAGATGTTTATGAATAATTACGGAGACTTAAAAGAATCATCGAAATTTGATTCACGCCATTTTTAATTCCCTTTCATGACCCCAACCACACGAGCTGTCTTCCCTGAAGCAGAGCTGAGGGGACCCAGGACAGCCCCATGTACCTGTGGTGGAGACCAGGGTTCTTCTTCTTCTCCCTCTTTTTTTTTCTTTTTAATTCAACAAGATACAGACCTTATGCCTAAAGAATTTTCTAAATGCGAATCCTAGCCTGGGGCTATGCAGGTGCTTTTTCTTGGTGCCTTTAGCTTGGCTCTCACAGGTCTTCTGTCCAGGTTGGCCATCACAGACACTGTCTGCTTTGGATGCCTTTTGGGCAACAGCAGTCACAGCTCAGAACTTTGTTTAACAAAATCCTTCCCCCCCCCGTCATTTTTAAGTGCCTTGAAACACTTTCATGATTAAGTGCCAGTATATTACCCCCACCCCCCAACCACGACACTCACATCACGTGAATGCTTGTCTTTCTTAAGCTTTCAAAGACAATTTGCTACACAGTAGATTCCCAGACCATTTCCAGGACATGTTGATTTTCAACAGGGCTACCTATTTAAATGACCCAGATTAACCCAAGTCCATTTGCTAAAGACAATGACAGGACATTAAGCTCGATCTATATGATATAAAACATTCAGATGAAAATAAAAAACATAACACCGTCCCTACTTGATAGTTTTAAAGATCTAAATACTCTTGTCACATGGGAAAGGAAAAGACACATGAAAACAATTTATTTTTGCATTCTGGAGACAAGACAAACTCTGTCTCGAGTGGCTTTCTTTCTCCAACCCACTTTTTTATTTAGTATTAGAAACTTCAGGGAAGCTGAATCATCTGCAAAAATTTCAACTGACTTCTAGATGGGCAGATCTCCCAGGCAAGAGAAGTGTCTACTAGGCACCAGTTCACTGAGCCAAAGTTGGGGGAGACTGGAACCGAAACAGCCCAGCAACAACCATTCAGAATTGTTGACTCAAGTTATAAATGGCGGGGGATTTTGCGTGGAGCGTGGAGTGTGCTCGAAACTGTCTGGCCCAGATGGGAAGATGGACAAACAGTGTAGATGTTTCGAAAGCAAGAATCCAAGAAATCTGGTAGAAAGGATGTTAAAAATGCAGGTTTGTGGAAAGAGATCGGTTTGTGTCGTAGACAACCTATATTCACAAAACCCTCTTCTGAGACTCAGCTCCACTAGCAGTGACCCTGACCTCTCTGGGCAGGGTAGTGAGATTTTATCAGCTAGGTACATGCAGGTGGGGCCACATTCTAGGGAGTGGGGGCGGGGGAGTCTTGGTGCATGTACCACTAAGAGAATGAGTGCATCAGGTCACTTGGGAAGCCACACAACACACCCACATACCCCACTGTTTATAGCCTATTGTGCTGACTGTGTGACTTCAAACAATGTAAGACACAGAATCAAAAGAGAAACGTTTAGATCCAACTATTCATTGAACTTGACCACAGCTGCCTTATAGCAAATGACCAATGTTATAGGGAGAAGCATGTAGATGACTCACATAAATATTTTTTTCTAATGGAAGAAGAACATTCTAGAAAAAGCGAATGATACACTACAAATGTCATCATGGTGTTCAATACGTCTTGCAGTGATTATGGAAATAGTGATCACCTACATCTGAATAGAGTTCTACGATTTACCAGGCATTGTCACACCTTCCTTCAAGGCTGGGGTGGGGAGACAGAATTTTTATTGTCCCGATTTTACAGATGTTGAGATTTGGATTCAGATAGGTTGGGATCACGTCACACAGCTACCACATAGCAGGCCTGGAGTAGGTCTTAAGACACATTCTAGGATCCTTTTCCCAACCTGGCCCCTTCAAATATTGGTAACAGATGTATCAGGCCGGCCCAGCCATTTACTGGGTCCCAGTGTCTCTCGAAGCACTCTCAGTTGTCAAAGGAAGGACGCAAGATGTTTATCTGTCACCAAATTAAACTTTCCTCACGATTCCCGTGAAAGTTAAACCATGCGTTCCATTAGGGATAATCGGTTCTGTCACGTGTAAAGGAAAACATCTCTAGAAAGGAGTTGTTCCAAATAAAATTTATTTTAAAGGAAATTGGTTGGATCTCTAAGATGACAGTGAAAAAATTTAGGTTCTCTAGGGCATCCTAACTCTAAACATTCCTTCCCTTGGCAAGTGTCCAATGGTGACTATTGGATTTTACCAAACAATTGTCTTTGTGGTGGAGATTTATTTTATCCAAATTCCTTGAAGAACATGGAACGTATTTTTTAAAAATCAAAAATAGAGCAGTTTACGTCTACTGTAAATTGTACCTCACCTCTTCCTCCTTTCCAGTAGCTAATTTGTACTATATTCCTATATTCCCTGGGTCTCTCCACACACAACTGAAAAGACTAACATGATATATGGTTGTTAGTATTCTGTTCTGATTTTATATAAGAAATTGGTGATTGTGACATTATTTATGCAGAGTTAGCAAATATTTCAAGCTTTCCACTAAAATTTTCATCAAAATACCACTGACACAAACAAAACACTTTAAAGATAATCTAACAGCACTATTAAATTGCTAAATATTTATACTCACACACAAGCACACACACACACACACATTTCAAGAAACAAAGCAGCAGACATGAATCCAAATCCAATCCCATACACAAATCCAAACAGGAACACACTTCAAACTACCTACCGTGTCTTCCAGATCTTTTTTTGTTTCAGCTTTGCTAGGTGAAACCTTAAAAGTTTAAGAAAATCAAATATTAAAAATCACAGCTATCTCTTTAGGGAGATTTGATTTCATAGAGACATCATTTTTTGGGGGGTGGTGCAGTTCATTCTGCAGGTAAAGAATGTAATGAGAAGTCCTTTTCAGTACAAAAGCATTCTACCAAGTTCAGTAGACAGCCACGGACTTATGGATAATTTCTAGGCACAATAAAGTTTTAAAAAAGTCATGTTTTATGATGAAATGGGTCAGACCTTACACATTCACTGAGAGCTTGACCACATTCAAAATTGTCTCCTGGAAGGCTACAGACTTTCCATCACTCCTACCACTAATCTAAACAAATGCACAACACTTTGGTATTCGTGGTACATTCTGTTGACTGGTTTTTACTTTTTGAGGCTAGTCTTGGGCTTTGGAAAGAACCCAAACACACTTGGAGCTGTCCGTTTGATTATGCATTCATCGATTGATTCATTCAGCCCTCTCCCAGGGCCGGCGTGGACCAGGCCACGTCTGCCTCGAGGAGTCAGACACCAGCAAGCATTACGGACCAGCAAGCATTCTGCCTCTGTGCTGTTAACACGGTAGATTTCGAGGTAACCAGATAGGAGTCAATTTCTATAGTTTTATTTGCCATCCGAATGGCAAAACTGCGTTGATAGGTCACAACTCAAGGAGCTTTTCTTTTATGTTTATATTCAATGACCATAAGACATGGGACCGCAGGAGAGTTGCTTCGCAACACTGCTCACATCACCTTGTGCGGCCAACCTGCTGTTCATACCCCCGTTCCCGGCTCTAAGGGCTCCCTCACCGAAAGCTCCATGTGACACGATTCCCTGGCAAAGCACGTCCCGTCCCCGTTCACCAGGGTTCCGGCCGCACCGTCAGGACCCCCCACCCAATACACGAGCAAGTACATATTATTCTCGGAACTAACACAACCTTGGAGTGATGGGAATGAGGAAAGAAGGGGCGGCAACCACTCACCAGAGTTTTAAAGAAGCTCATGATGGAATTATTATTCTCGGCTGTATTTGTGGTCGGGGGGTCCTCCCGTTCTTCTGGGTCCCGGGGGACAGAGCAGCTCGCGGTGGGGGTCTCTTGTCCTTCCTTCCCCTTGCTGTCCACTATGTCCTAGGCGTAAAAGAGAGCTTTCACCATGGCCACTGGTTGAACGTGGCCTCTCACAGTAATCATTTTTGCTCTGCACTCCTCTCTCCCTGACCCCCTAATTCCAGCCATACTTCTTCTGCCCACGGGGGTACAGAACAGTCAGGGGCTTATGAGAGCCACTCCCGCTTCCCCTCCTCTGCTTTCTAACATAGTCAGCACTGGCAGTCAGTCGGAGGGACATTGTTCGGAGCCAGAGGGCAACAAACATAGCAGTGCACGTTGCCTCCCGAACAAAACCTCTTTTCTCCCAATTCTACAAAGAGGTTGTGTATGCTGCCAATATTCCCCAACTTGACGGTCACCTAGTCCAATGATCTGCCCATTATCCTCAGAGACGCCTCCATCCGACTTCCCGCAATCCCCACAGTGTGAAACACACCAACTTTTTAGAAGCACTTGTTTTTTTTTTTTAAGATTTATTTACCCATTTTAAAGAGAGACAGAGAGAGCGCAAGCAAGGGGAGGAGCAGAGGGAGAGGGAGAGAGAGAATCTCAAGCAGACTCCCCACTGAGCACGGAGCCCGATGTGGGGCTCGATCTCACCACCCCAAGATCATGACCTGAGCTGAAATCAAGAGTTGGATGCTCAACAGACTGAGCCACCCAGATGTCCCTAAAAGTATGATGTTTTAAAATAACCACTCCGTTTTGGGGATCTGGGGGTTTATCGGTGCAGGGGATATGCTGCAGGCACTGATGTTCTCTTCTAGCTCACGCAGGAGGGTAGGAAGCTTTCCGAACCTGGACTCCTGTCCGCATCGCTATGCCCATGACCCTGGGCTAAGCCAGGTCACTTCAAACCCACCCATTCTTCACTGATGTCTTTCTGGGTCTTGCCATCCACAGCATCTCTGTATTCCCTCCTCTGAGCTTCTATACCCCTGTTCTCCGCGGCGTCCACTGGGCATGTGGGTTATGGGCACTGGACTAGCCTAATGCCAGAGGCCAGGCCAGAATAGTCTGCATTAAAAATGGGGGTTTTGTGGAAGAGCTATAAAAATACAAAAACACGTTTTGATGAATATCTGAAAAGGTAATAATGACACATGCATCCTGCAGGCTTCCCTCAGCCCCAGAACTCTTCCCAAGTGGAGACCTGCTTCTTGGGAAATGCCTCATAAAGCTCTGAAGCTTCGTAAAACTAGAAGCACCTAAGAGCCACGGCCTTAACAAACTTGTTAGGTTTTCTAGCTAATTCCAGGCAAAAACTGCTCCGTGTTGGAAGAGATGCTCTTTTAAAATAACAGGTTCTAGGGGCGCCTGGGTGGCTCAGTGGGTTAAAGCCTCTGCCCTCAGCTGAGGTTATGATCTCAGGGTCCTGGGATCGAGCCCCACATCGGGCTCTCTGCTCAGCGGGGAGCCTACTTCCCCCTCTGCCTCTACCTCTCCCTCTGCTTGTGTGCTCTCTGTGTCAAAAAATAAATAAAATCTTTAAAAAAAATAACAGGTTTTAATATGAGTTAATTTTTTTTTATTCAAGGTATAAGTCAGACCCATGTCGTTAAGGAAGGATGGCTGAAAATTCTGTTTATGGCCAATGAGGGCTGGTGTACCCGCAGGTGTGCACACACACACAAGTTATTGTTCCGGTGTGCTTTAGAAAAATATTCCCAGCATCAAAACTTTGATACTATTTTTGCTTAGGTGAAGCAGAGTACAAAGAACATTTGAAATAAAATTTGAAATAAAAAAATTACATAAATAGTCAAACAGGTGTTTTGGAAGAGGGGCCATTACAAAAGCGGTACAAGGAATAAATCCAACTGAGAAATGCCGCACTGGGTCTGACTCACGGTGTGGCCTAGGACAAAGTCATTACTCATTTCCTCATCAGCGTTCAGTAGCTATGCAGGGGAACTTGGACTAGACCCAAACTGCAGAGAGACCACAGGGTCTCAGCCCGGGCTCCGAGTCGTTGGGGGAGTAATAGGGAGAGTCCACGTACAGGACTCGGGACAAGGTGTACCACCTGGTAAGCATCCAGGGAATGCCAGCCATTCCACAAGGCCTTCCTATTGCTGCTGGTCTATAGTGGACAAAAGCTGGAGACAGGACAGTCCTCTGAGTAAAAGGCAAGTGAGCCCCTCTGGCCACGGACACTTAGCTGGACTGCACATTGGAACCGCCTGGGCAGTGGTTAAGCCAATGCCCCTGCCCAGACCCTGCTCAGACCAATTAAATGAGAATCTCTGGAGGTCTGCAGAATCCCAGGGGTTTGCAATGTGCCCCGGGGCTGTGAACAACTGGAGTCAAGGGAAGAGAAGCTCTGAGGATGAAGCCGTTCTTGCCCTTGGCCATGGAGCCCGTCACAGGGAGACTGGTGGAGGTGGGGGAGGGGTCTGAGCCAGAGATAAGAACATGAAAAATGCAGAGAAGATGAGGAGGGAAGAGGGCCCGGGGAAGGTTTGGGGTGAGGTTAGTCAGTTGAGCTATGGGGGAGGGGTATGACAGTCGTGGTTAGGGAAGGGCTGCCCTGAGCCGGACTGAGGACACGCACAGTGTCAGCTGAGGCGCAGGTGCTGTGGAAGCTCTCTGGGCTGCAGCAGCCTTGCTTCCCTCGCCGCGAGCGTGGGGTACAAGGGAACGAGATCCAGGAGCAGCAGAAACTAGAGAGTTCCCTCAGGGAAATTTAAGGCAGAGAAGGCCCACCTCTGCCCCAGAGAGACGTCTGTGTTGGCCTACGACACAAAATTTGCCAAGAGTCGAGAGAGGACAGTGGCACCAAAAGGCAAAAAGACTAGAGCTCTTGTCTCTCAGTCCCTCCTTCCCAAACGCACACGCCTGAGGGCAGAGAAGAGGTAGAAGGTAAATCCAACCCCCTCCAGACCATAAGTCCAAGGTCGCGTCACAGCTTGATTCCAGAAAAAAACTGGGATGAATGTTAAAATGGATACGAGACTGAAGTTTTTATTTAAAAAATTTATTAAAAAGATTTTTTTAATTTTTTTTTCAGAGAGAGAGAGAGAGTGAGCATAAGCAGAAGAGGCTGGCAGAGGGAGAAGCAGGCTCCCCGCTGAGCAAGGAGCCCCATGTGGGACTTGATCCCAGGACCCTGAGATCATGACCTGAGCCGAAGGCAGACGCTCAACCAACTGAGCCTCCCCGGAGTCCCAAGATTGAAGTTTTTAAACTGGACTGGACTTTTGAATCCCTACAAGGTTTGGGATCTGCTTGTGATAGTATAAGAATTAGGAAAGAAGCTTTTGATCAGGTGTCTACCAGGCACGTGACATGGACAGAGTCACTGGGCACAGAGCAGGGAATGAGATGCACACAGTCCCGTCCTCAGACAGGTGACCTTCTAGCAGGGGAGCAAAGCAAAACCAAACACAAATACATAAGAACCAATAAATGTCACTTATGCCTCAAGCAGCGAAGGTTGCAGGAGAAAAAAATGAAGAACATGAGGGAACAGAGGGTGAAGAAGACGTGGGGTGACGTCCTCCAGGAACGGAAGTGTGGGGTCGGGGGAGGCATCTCTTCTGGAAGGCCCCTGACGTCCAGGCTGGGTCAGCGGCTCTGAGCCCCTCCGGCCCCACGGCCCAGGGGCTCCCAGTGTTCCTCACAGGGAGGGGAAGGGCCTGATTCCAGGCCACTGCCAGCTCCCGGGCGGGTGTTTCCTGCAGGGAGCAAGAGGCAATGATTCTTCTCTGTGACCCCAGGCTAGACACGCAGGGGACATTTACTGAACTTCCTGGAAATAAGTGGCAGTCCTCGGGGGTCTAGGTGGCCAGCGGGGAAAACCTGCCAGGATGGCCGTCCTCTGAGGAGGCGGATAACAGTTAGTGCCTCTTTACCCAGGACCAAGCACTCCGAACGGAGGAGACAGGGTTGGACTGGACTCCAAGAACAGAGGAGTCCTCGACTCTCTCTGCCCTGTGGCATCGTCTCCTGAAATCTCTGAAGACGCTGACCTCTGCCTCCCTGATTTCCCAGGTGCAGCAGGGTTGTGAGTCTTGGATTACAGCTGAGAGGCTTGATCCCTGGACCCAAGGGTCATGACCTAAGCCAAAGGCAGACACTCAACCGGCTGAACCACCCAGGCGTCCCATAGGCCTCATGTAATTCTTATGAGGATTTCGTGAAGTATGTACTATATGCAGGTTTGTTTTTTGTTTTGTTTTTACTGATAAATAAATTGATGCATGAAAATGATAGATAACTTGCATATGGTCAGAGAGTAGAACTGAAAATTGACTCCAGGCTCAAATTATTTCCAAGGCAGAAAGCATGTAAGCTCCATGGTGCCTTACCTCCACCAACTCCCTTCCTTCAGGTGTTTGCTCGAAACCAAGAGTGGTCCTAGTGTAATTTCTCTTGTCTCTATTCTTCCCTGCTCTACAACACATATTATCCCAAGACATATGAGAATTTAGTGTATGATAAAGATGACACCTCAAATCTATCCAAAGTGAAGGGTTAATCAAAAGATGATTAATCAAAGATACAGGGACGAGGTGGTCATCTGAAAGCAAATTAACTTGGTGTCCTAAGTCAACCCTATGTAAGGACAAAATCCAAATGGATAAAAACATTAGGAGAAAACATGAGAAAAATATTTATATTTTATAATTTTGGATTGAGAAGACTTTTGTAACTGTGACTCAAAATCCAGACGCCATTAAAGGAAAAGACTGAGAGAGAAAAAAAATCCAAATGTTTGGAAACATTCCATTGGGTGGCTGGTTTGAGAAGCAGGCACTCTTGTTCACTGGTGTTTGGAATGTAAATTAGTTTAGTCCCAATTGAGGGCAATTTGGCATTATCTACCAAAAATTTTAAAAAGAACAGACTCTTTTATCTAGCAATTCCCCTTCTAAGAGTTGACTCTAAATTTCAAGCCACACACGTGTGAAAAACCAAACGCATGAAGTTATTTACTGCAGGGCACTAGCAAATGTTGGGAAACCAGCCCAATGTCATTGTTTGGGTCCAGTTGAACTAGATCTTGGAACATTCACACAACGGATTACTACACAAGCGTTAGAAATGAGGAAGCTGTACAGATACTGAAATAGTGTTGCCTGAAAAAAAAGCATGGACCAGAACATAATGTATATTATATTACCTTCTGTGTAAGAAAAAGGGAAAAAAAAGGCTTTCATTTGCTTATGGATGTCCAAAAAATTCCTGGAAGTATACGCTTAAAAATGCAAACAGTGATTATCCTTTGGGGATGGCATTGGTAGACAGGCAGACCATTTTTAGAATTTCTTAATTTTAGCCAGGTATTATGAATAAAAATCAAAATTCAAACAAAATGTAGGCGACTAATTCCAAATTTAAAAAAATACCCAGAGGGCAAAGCTCAACACACTTGGAAAGATGAGGCCTTACATATTGAGTTATTTGTAGAACGATCTTTGTCCCTAACTACAAATAGGTCTTTGCTATTCTCATCAGGCCTCCAGATCATTCTCAGCAAACAGGAATTTTAGACTGAAGCAAAAACACTCCCCAGGAAATATCTGGAAACTTCTTTGATTCAAACAGGTGTTCATGGTGTCAGCTTATTTTTCATCTGTGTGGAAGAACCCTATTTTCCCCCCTTGCTGTTGGCTTCAAAGGGCAAACAGACAGGGACACTAGTTAAGTGATCACAATTTGTCAGGTTGAAAAATAATGCCGCCTTATCATACATAATTTGATTGTCTATAATAAAACCCATATGGAACTTCTGGCACCTTCCTTCAACTGTGAATTGTCAACTGGATCTCGGCCTCTTGAAGCAAGGTCTACACTGTCAAAGTGAAAGCATAAGGCATGAAAGCCTTGTCTGGAGCTGTTAGTGATAAATGTCTCCCCCATCCAGGTTTCTTTGCTGATGGTGTGCCCCGGGTTTCAGTTTGAATCGTCGTACCAAGAATCAGTGCCTAGTATACAGTTTAACACAAGAAAATTTGTCCGAAGAACACTGAATGGTACAGAAACCCATTACTCCACTCCTTTCCATCTGTTAGAAATTTGAGCCACATGCTGCCTGGGATAAAAGGAAAAGCTCTGTTTCCTCTCCCACTTGGATGCCCCAGCAGCACAAAGGGATTCGTGTGCTAGGCAACGATGGTCTCCAGACTGTCTCCCTCTGAGAGCACCATCACCTGCACGGAGCCATTGTCAGACGGAGGGAGAAAAATGGAATTTGGTTAATTCTTGACAATAGAAATCATCTCCCCATTTGTCCCGAAGGGAAAGCAAATTAATAAACAAGTAGGAAGGAACTCCAAAACCAAAGCCTACTCCAAATGTTCTGGGGGAACTTCAAAAGTCCCTACCTATGTATTTCCTACATTATATATATTTACTTTGTTTCCCCACCTTCAAAACCACCTAAGGAGAGTTTATCACTGTAGCTAATTTTCCTTTTCCCCACTCTTCCCGCCCAAATTCACACCCGCTGATAAAAAGGCATTCACATTGTTTAAGCCCATGACAAAAATAGGGAAAGAACACAGCGCCTAAGAAATGCCAATTATGAAAGGCTTCAAAGACTGCCCATCCACTACCAAATTCCTTCTTATCTCCTACTGGAGATTACTACACACCACTTACAAGTGTATCTAAAAAGCCAGTGTTATTTCTGAACAGGGACTTGCCATCCTAGCTCTGAATTGCATAGTTCCGGAATAACCGTCGAGAAAAAAAGAAAGAACTTTTGGAAACTGTTACTGGCAGCTTCTGGCCAGCAACTGCAGACGCCGCAGGCCTTACAGCGCCCTCTGCTGGAAGGATCTGGACATTACCTAGATTGCAGCATGTTCTTTAACTTAGCCGGGCAGTGCCTTGTGTTTTCTCCTTTTATGAAACGGAGAAAATATGCATGAGCCAAGAGGAAAAATGTAACCTGCACCCATTTTCCCATTACTGAAAACGACTGCTATCAACAATGTGTAATTTTTCATTCCACACCCCTCTCTGGGTTCCAAAAGAATGCATATGTGCGGGCAAGTGGGCAGAATAGGATTTTTCCCCTACAAGGATCCTTCCTGTTTTGAACCCTGTGCTTCTCCTTTAAGACTGTCTTCACAGGTCACTCATTCCAATTCTGTGTCACGCTGGCTTAGGATGTTGGGTGTAAGGGTGTCTCGTAATCAACAGAACAGCTCCCTTATTAGACCATTTTAATCTTACCAACTTTCCTCTTACAGACATAGCTGGAATTAAAAAAAAAAAAGCCTTGTGGATAAAATTTTGCCCATTTTCTCAATAAATTACTAGATGTCAAATTGCTCATTAAAAAGCACAATATTTGAGACCGCTGACCTCCATGGTTGAAACAAGCTTCCTAATTAAGAAATTATCAAAGACTTCAGAAAGCAATACAAATAACATAAAAACATTGAACCGCAAAACCTATCTTTCCTTTGTCTTCCAGTGTGCTTCCTAGGAGGGGAATCTAAGCTGCGTGTCACAGATCTAAAAATGCTCTACTTGCTCAATTTCCCCCCTTTTATGGAAGAGAGACAATATTGTTCATTTCATCTGCTTACTCTAATTGAAACAGGCTATGCTGGACCAGCTATCCAGTATGACGCTCTTTATTGTAAATCGTAACATCCCCACCTGCTTTACTACTCTGCAGACCTAACCTCAGGGTATTCAGAACTCATCTTGGAGCTCAGCAGCAAAAGCCTAACACAGCACCTACACGTGGCAGGGCCGCATTAATCCATGCTGTTGACTGATGCAGAGATATTGTATTAATAAGATTAAGTAAAGCAGTTGTTCATTGTGGTCAGAGTTGGAGGGGAGAAAGAAATCTATCAAAGAAAGCAATTCACACTTGCTTCCTACCAATAAGGTTTTCCATTTTCTCTCTCAGAACTCCTCCACTTGAGGGGTAAGTGAATTTGTCAACTCGATTTCCAATGGCAAGTGAGACGTGGGTAGAGAATTAAGCAATGAAATGTGCTTTTCTTGCCTCTTGGTTTTGTTTTATTTCTGCAGCAGTCACTGCTTTGGGGCACCCTCTTAAAGTCCACTCTGTAGGACATAAAATGGAAAAATATAGTTGTTGTGGGCAAAGAGTGGGTGCAAAGCGATTCCTGGGGCAAGTCCTATTGGGCAAAAGGGATTTGTGGAAGATTGTTCTTTTCCAACATGTGCAAGCTACAGAGTGATGGTGGCATTTCACATTTATTAGAGGGAAAATAGCCAGTTTAAAAAAAAAGTACTTCAAAATATAAAAGCTAATGACCCATAGCCTAGAATATGTTTGTCATCTGCTTAACAAACATTTCTCAGTAGCGAGAAAACTGTTTTGCATGCTGCCAAAATTAGGCTGCAGACCTTCTAAGAATGGTTTGGCTTTGTGCAGAAAAAGAAAAAAAGTCCCATCCATTCCCCTAAATTTTTAGGTTAATCTGAACTCCTTGCCCCTGCCCCCTACCCACTTAATTATCTGCTACCTCTCCACTCTACTTTCTCTGTTGATTTCATTCATAGCCCTTTTTATTTATGTGTTTTTCTTTTTTTTTTTTAAGATTTTATTTATTTATTTAATTTGGAGATGGTGCGGGAGGAGGGGCAGAGGGGGAGGGAGAGGGAGACTTTTGAGCAGACTCTGTCTTCCCCAATGCAGGGCTCAGTCTCCCAACCCTGAGATCATGACCTGAGCTGAAACCAAGAGTCAGACGATTAACCAACTGAACCACCCAGGCGCCCCTGTTTATTTTCTTATTTACTGTTGCTCTCTTTGTTGGAGTGAAAGCTTTCATAGGTACCTCATTCTATCTACCCTAAAATCATTCCTGGCTCAAAGAAAGTACTCAGATGTTTGTTGAATGAATACATGAGAGCATTCAAGCCTCTTATTTATTGTTCAACACCTGCCAACAGATTAACTCTCAGGCTGGATTTGTCACCTAAGTAGCTTCAAATTGCGGTAAGTGTAGGAAGGAAGTAAAGTAGTCTGTGATGGAGATATTTCACTTTACTCTCAATCCTACCACACAAAAATAATAATGCAAGTGTGGTAGTGAAGGACAACCCCCATACCACAATGTTGGGAACAAGGGAGGGGTGAGGACTGGATGAGCTAGAGATGCCCCAATCCAAGGGGTAGCCACAACTCACATCCTGTCCGGGAATATAGGATGAAACTTCCCACCTTCCAGAAATATGTGAAACCTGGAACTGTATTGGAATTTCATAATTTCAAAATATTGTCAACTTTGTCCATTTTAAAAGAGTATCCATCAATTAAAACATTAAAACACTGAAGTTCAGATAAAATCTATCTGTGGTTTGCTGCATCCTGCAAGAGGCCATTTTCCAAGTTGGGTCTACACACCTAGCTCAGCATTTCCAAGAAGGGTGCCTCAGAAGCTATGCCCAACTGGTTAGATGGTTAGTAGTTTCATGGGTAATTAAGTTTGAGAAACGCTCAGTTAAACAAAGTGAAGCAAGTCTGTTTGCTGTGGGACTTCTCAGGCCTTAAGGAGGCTGATTCCATTGTGAATCTTCGGTAGAGAAGGTAAGGCAAGTTTTATTTTCTAAAACTATTTGATGGTGAGCCCTGTTTCGTGGCGGAATTCATTGGGCCGATGTTCCACAGAATTAGCTAATGTCCCAAAGCATTAGCCTCCGATATTTTTTTAAAATATAAGAGGTTGCAAAAGGTTCCAAATATTTCCTCTTCTGGAACTAACAGGCACAGGTGCTAAGCGTGTGGGCACGGGTGATAAATTCCAGTTCTCTTGCTTTCTAGCCATAGGACCTCATGCAAGTTACTTCACCTCTCTGTGAGTTAGTCAGTGCTCAATAAATTAGGGCTGTTATTATAACCTTGCAGGGAGTGACTCAGTCTGGATAGCACCAAAGGGAAAGTAAACTCAAAACGTATTTTGCATATTCATTGCAAAACACCATTTGCTTGATATTGGACCATGATGATTAACACCATAACGGGTTAAAGACTGAATTAAAAATACCGAGGGTCACCTGGGTGGCTCAGTTAAGCATCTGACTCTTGGTTTCGGCTCAGGTCATGATCTTGGGGTCTTGAGATCGAGCCCTGCATTGGGCTCTATGCTTGTCCCTCTCCCTCTGCTCTATTCTTCCCCACCCCATCCCCCAATGCTCTCTCTCTCTCTTTCTCGATAAATAAAACCTTTAAAAAATACCAAATAAATGATACAGATATATGATTTGACATAGATTAACTCAGTGAAGGCATCTATAACCTGCATATATTTTGAAGTCATTTTCTTTTTAAAGTTATGTTAGGCAGAGCTGATGAGATTGCGAGAATATATCCCAAGATTCTTTGCAAAGTCGTAACATGATGTGTACCATCTATATTCTTGTCAAGTTCATCTGACAAGCATCACTGGATGCCAGGCAGTGTACCAGGCACCGGCAATACTTAGTTGCATAAGACGCAGCCACATCCCTCAAGATCTTCGTCTCCGTATGTGAGAAGGGTGATTGTGGTAGAAAAAATTTTTTCAAACTTCATGTTGTGACCATTAGTAGACTGGAAAATAATTCAGTGGGTCAAAACCAGCATTAAAAACATCAAACACAATACAGTAGGAAAGAATACAAAACACTAATGTATGCTCCATGCTGTGAAAACAGCACTATTCTGTGAATTCTTCGTTGCATTCATGTATGTGTCTATCAGATCAAGATGTAAAATCTATTTCTTACTGTGGGTCATAGTCAAATTAGAGAGTTGTGCAATGAGTAAGTTCAAATAAATTACCATGGGAGCAAGGGATACTGGAACAACCTTTACAGTTCCATGTACTGGATGATTTCCTGATAAAAACTTGGATTAAAAAATATAGCTGGTTTCCATCCATAGCAAATCATCTTTGCTAGCAGAGTCTGCTCTCTAGTAAAGAAACTTGACAAGCCCTCCTTGGACCTTGACACAGATATGCAACTGAATTTACAATTGGGTAACTCTTAGGAAACTCCTCTTCCCTTTGAAAGGACACTATGACCATGGAGGTACACAACTTGGAACTCTGGGAACCATGTGGAAACCAAAAGTGGCCAAACCTGTGAACCAAGCCAACAATACATGACAGGCCCTAGATGCCATGTCTTGGAGTATGAAGTCTTGGAGTATGGAGTATGATTTTTCCTGGAGTAAGAAGATGTTGAACAAACAAAAACCCCCTACCTCTAGAATTTTCACTATGCTCAAGAAATAATGCTTTCTCCACATTAACTATGCCACTAGTGATTGGGTGGGTTTTTTGGGTTTTTTTACTTGCAGCCAAAGGCACCCTAAATGATAGACTACCCAAACTCAATTATGCAGGAACACCATTTCATCTAGTTTAGCGTTCTTTATTTCTCACTTTCTGAGAACTTAGAAAATAGACTGTTTTATTTAGCATCATTACTACTGACTGCCTGTATCATCCTCTAACCTTCCAATGCCTCCTCAGGCAGGCAGTATCTTCCTTTTCTGGATGAAAACACAAGATTTTGAAATGACTGAGTGTCATGGGTCTTGACGACTGATGAATCTTAATTACGGTTCTGCCACTAACTTAGCTGTGTGGTCTTGGGCAAGTAACTTAAGTTCTCTGAGCTCTAGCTTCCTCATCTGTTAAATGGCAATAAAAATACCTGCCTTCTTGTGTTGTTATAAGAATCAAAGCAGATAAAATATGCAAAATGCTTACTACGCAGCCTCTGACTAATGAATTATTAAAAGGTGAGGCAATTATTATTATTTGAAGAATCTGAACTCAGCCCTGGATCACTCGGGCTCCTAACACTTGGACATCATCTCTGCTGCTGAAAACAGTTCATACCAAACACAGTGCTAAATCATACAATTTATAAAAATTACAGTATCATAGCTAAAAACCTTGCTTACTCTATAATTTGCATAATTTAGAACATAGTTTCCCCTCTGTACTGACAACGTCTTTTGGGTGGATAGTTCTCTTTACCTGTTGGAATGGCATGGCCTTGAGGCTATCAGGTAGACACAACGAAGTAAAAACACAACTTAAAATTCACTTGGTGCTCTAACATGGTAATGAGGTGATTCTGAAATTCTTTAAATTTTAATTCGTCATTTCCAATGTTGCACATCCTAACATTTAAAAACAATTAAATAGCAATCTCCTCAAACAAATATTTAATTTTGCCTAGTCACAACCCTACCGCACAGATTTCAACAATTTGGTAAAATTATAATGTTGAGCATGGAAAGTATGGGCTTGGGGAATGGGCAATTCTCTTTAGCTATGTAGCGTGCTGTCGGTGACTTGGTTTCCCTAAAGTTTGGATTTCTTCCTCTATAAAACGGTAAAGATGTAGGAATTCCCACTTAAGTTTTGATACTTCGATGAGATGATTCCTTCAAAGTGATTTTCTTACTGAATTTGACTTAGCGTAGAGCATAAATAACACAGATTGGAGGATTCATGTCAACAGAAACCACCCAGGAGTTGGGACATCTGGTCAGCCTCATGGAGAACTTGGCACTTGAAGGTGACGTGAATTTTTGGTAACGAGAGAGAGAGAGAGACAGGTGGAGAAAATGTGGGGAAGCAGGTGGCATCACACAGGTCACATGGGGGCATTCTGACGGGGTCCATTTAAGGGAATCGTGGAAAATACGATTGAAGACACAAAGGAAAGCTGGTGGAGACCCATGAATGTCAGACTAAGAAACCGTGGCTTGTAGACAAGCACACTGAACTTCTGTTCTTTCTCAGATGATTTTATAGCTCCTGCACCTTTTTTGGTTTTTTCCCTGTAACACAAATCAGGACTTTCTGCCTTGGGCAACATAGCTTTCAAATTAGATTTGACTCCGCTATCTCGGTGAGCTTTGACTGAGGACAATGGAAGATCAGAGAAAAAGACGAAAATCCTGATTAAATGGGGTGGGGGGAACCATGATACTAATAGCTGAATATTCTTTTTCTCAAAATGCAACATCTTGGAGCTAAGTTCTCCACATGACTTACCTCTTTTAATGTTACAAGTGTGAATAATGGGGAAATGTGCTTGGAACTATGGATACCCCCATTTTACATATGAAGAAACTGAGGCTCAGAAAGGTTTAGTCACTTGTCCAAGGTCACACAGCCAGTAGGCAGCAGAGGCCAAGTTGAAACCTTAAGCTGCTTCACTTATGTTTTAATTCCCTACTTTACACCTTGTAGGATTCTAGAAATCTTGGTTCTTTAATTCCATTTCTACCACTAAATAGCAGTGGCAGGGTGGAGTTCCCATTAAGTGAGATGAGGAAGTGGATGACACAGGTAGGCATGCCGTTGCTTGCTGTTAGGTGTGGGAGCGGAGTTCAGTTTTGCCTACGTTGGGTGAACCTTTGAATGGAGATGTCGAAATTTAAGTACCCATGTCAAGAGGCAGCTGGATACTTAAGGCTCGACCTCAGGGGTGGGTCTAGGCTACAGACATGAATTTGGGACTTGTCAGCAGAGAGCTGTATATTAAACCCTTGGGACAGGGGGCATCTGTATGGAAGGAAGTGTAGTCAGAGAAGATGTCTAAGAATCGAAGGCTGGGGAACTCCGAGGTTCAGAGGGTGAGATCCAGCAGAGGAGATGATGGAACTGCGGGCAGTGTTGGGGTGTGAGGGGTGGCGACCAGGTGAGGAAGGGTGTCTGATGTGACTGGCAAAGCCAGTAGGACAGGACTGAGACACTTGGGGTTTGGCGGCCATGGTGGGGGGGTGGGGGAGGTGTGACATCATCATGGGCACTTCGACAGGAACAATCTTGTGGAGGATAAAATCCTGAATGGAGTGCGTTCCAGAGAGAAAAGGACACGAGGAAGCAAAACCACGGAGATGAATTTGAGGATTGGTGTCACTTCTTACCACATCCCTTTCACAAATTTCATCTCTTAATATTAAGACGATCTTTGAAGGACCCGACTGTGATTTATCTTTTGCGTGCTTTGCCGAGGTTGGTGTTTAAATAACCACTGGAGAATTTAGCTAAACTTTTAAAGAAAGGCATATTCTTGTTTAAATCTCCTGAATCTGTGTTTGGTAACAGACCCCTCCCCCTGCCCCCCAATCCAAAGACACTTCTGGAATTATGTGTTGACAACAGACATGTAGTGTTTGGTTTTTTCATTAAAGGATAAAGATCAAATTTTCATTATGGGACTTTTTTTTTTTTTTTTTTGCAATGAATCTCTTAAATGCATATCTTATAGCTCTGGTCCAATTGTTGAGGGGCTAGAAAAATTAAAAAAAAAAAAAATCTCGTCCCTGCCAACACGTTGGTTTGTGTGAATCACAGCTCAGTGAAACCTTTCAGGCATATAATTTATCTTTTCTTTGGCCTATGTAGTAAATGCTTCATTTGTTCATGAATTCTGGCCTTGTTTTAATTATGCTATGCTCTGAATGTAGTTTTATGAAGCACAAAAATAAGATTGTCGTGCTGAAAACACAGAAGATTTGTGTGCTTCTCCCAGAATGAAATGGTGGCATCTTTCTCCCGATTCACAGCTCTGCAGGTTTGTGGTTGGAATTCCAATCCAGGAAGAAGCATGCAGTGAGAGTGGGAGAAAAGGTTGGTGTGGGTGGGCGGGCAGGGACAGCTGACACAGCGGAGCCAACACATAATCTACGCTAAGAATCCTGAATCCATACATTGACGGCCATTTATGCATAATGCGGGACTCCCACCAAGAAAGCCACTGATGGAGAAGTTTTATTCGCTTTACTTTCTGAGCGCTGGATTCTCTCATTACACGCATGGAACAATTGATTTCTACCCCTCCCCCGCCCAGTAGAGACCCTGCAGCCGGGGATCGGATGAGAAACCTCAATAATCAGAAGGCTGTTTTTGTTTAAGACCTTTGCAGATATATGTATTTGAATAACCACATGTTCACAGACTGAAGGAGACATAAATGACTATATCCTGGCTTTTCCATGTTTCATGGGCATATAGTGCAGAATGGACCCTCAATATTCAGATTCCAGCGATACTACTACTAAAAACATGGACATTTGTAGTGTAACAAGAACGAATGCGAACCTCATTGGTGAATCTAAGGGAGTGAACTCACTTTTTTCAAAAGGAGGTAAGTTCCAACTTGCGTGTCTTCTGAGAGGTCCCTGTAACTTTAAAATATCACCCACAGGCTTGACTATATCAAATACTCATCACGCTCCCAACATAACCCCCATCTTCTGAATCAAATCTCATTTTGGAACTCATTCCACTTAAATTCAGGTGTTGGTCCTAAGAGCCTTTAATAAAAAAAAGCTGGTTTGATAAAGTACAACTCTAAAGTATGCTGCACTTTTCTTAGAATAGGAATGGATTGATCGCTTTGGGCTTTTATGGTTTAAAACGTTCAAGGATCCGGTGTCAGATGCAAAACTGGTTTTCTTAATTAAGGTGGGGGATTTGGATGAGTCACTAGACACGGGTCCCAAGATGCGACCCAAAGCTCAGTCCTTCATCCTCTTCCCATAAATGACTCCATCTTTTCCTGAATCCGGCCATGGGTTGGCTTTGGAGGCCCGAGCGAACAGAACATGTGACTATTTACAAAGTCATAACCTCCGAATGGCCTCGGGAGCCAGGACCAATAATGAGAACTCAAGAGTTTCTGCTCAGAGTCAAGCAGGTAATCGTTTCTCACATATTCATGAATATTGATGACCAGTATTCTAGCCCCAAGACAAGTAACTTTCCAGCTCCAGGTTTATACATTTGACGGAATGTTCTCCGAGCCAGCGAGACCAATTCTCTTTGTGTCTGATATCTCCTGCAACACTCAGCCTCCCCAGGGAGAGCACTTGGCACCCCACACAAGACTCTCAGGGGTTTTGTACCTCTTCCCTTGTAGGACCACAAAGTCCCTGAGGACAAGGGCTCTGTCCTGGCCACCCCTCTAGCCTTGTCTCACCTGTAGCTGTCAGCATCACACTCAGTAAAGATGTGATATCTGGATGCATTTGAAGACCTACTTTGAATTATACAGAAATTATTTGGTTGGCCTTGAACTGGTGCTTTCCGGGAAGTGGCCATTTGAAGGTCAGTTTTTTAAACTTTTGAAAGAAAATCAGAAAGTCAGTTCTTGGTGTAGAAATACACAGAAACAGCAAGAATGCTGATAGTAAGAACCTGAACACGTGCGTCTGATTATCTTTCCCCAGTTGGAACTGTCTAGAAAGTTCCGTTGGTGCCTAACGTTTAAAATATGATTCTTGACACCCTCCTGGGTGCATTCAAACCACAAACTAACGTGAGAGTCACTTTCCTTAAGGAGGGTAATATATGCACAGTGTTTAGAACAAAGCCTGGTACACTGTAAGTGCTCAATAAAGGACAGCCAGTGCAATTAGCAACAGGGCAATGCAGTTAGTTGTGACTCAGACAAATAAATCGACAGCCATGATATAGAACCCCGTCCTGAAAAACTGAGCCCATCTAATTTTCCTGCTTCTAACCTTACTACTGACTGCATCCCCAAACTTTGAAAAATACTGTTATTTAAAAGTCCAATGACTAAAAAAACAAGTACCTTAAAATACATTGTATCAACTTTTATTTCCTTCTTTATTCAAGGAGTTCCTTTCTCCGCCCACATACAAACAAACTCAAGATAAAAAGCCAATGCTTTTTTTTAAGATCAAAAGAACCTGCCTTTCTTTGTGCAGGGGAAAAAAAAAGGAGCTAATTCCAGATACCTCCTGAAAAAAATATCTAGTTTTTTGCAAAGATATTACTCCAGCTTGTTGGAAAATAATTAGTACATAAAAGAGTCTGCCCAGAGCTGTAAAAGCTCGTTATTTAAACCCACACTTTGGTGCAAAAGATAGTTAAAGATCAATCCAGGCTCTTAAAAAGAAGAAATGAAATGTATTCCAACAAAAGCCTATAAACATACGGGATGGGAAACAACCTACTGAGACCAGGCAGGGTAGTGAAGTCTTTCAGGGACCATTTTTATTCTGCTAATGCCTTTCCCTCCAGACTCCACTGATCATAAATGCAACCTGTCTTCCGCTACCTTTGATAAATGGAAGGACGAATTCATCTGCATGTACCTCCCCTCCTCTCTTCTTTTACATAGAACAGATGTCACAGCTGTTACTGCTCTTCGAACAGATGTTTCCACCCCTAGAAACAGGACGACGCAGGAGGACACAAGGTGCTATTTGTTCTGGAGGGTTCGACGGCTTGAGACCTGGTCAGGGCCCCTGGGTGACTGTAGAGAGATGTGGGCACCATGGTCTTAGCCCTCCGAGCCCCCCTCCCGGAGCTGGCGTTCACAAAATGGACCGCCCGTGTCCAGCACTTACCCCCTCTGCAGGGACATCATCGGACGGCCCGCACAATCCGGAAGCTTCCTGGGCCTGGTCTTGATGCTCTGCACCCTTGGCTTCCTGGTGGCTGTCGGCCGGCGCCTTCTCCCGTCCCTTGTCCAGCCTGAAGAGTCTGTCCAGGAAGCTGGGGTCCTTAGGCTTGGAGGGGGCCGCTGCTCCCGACTCGGGTGGGCCAGGCTCCTCTCCCCGCGCGGCAGGGAGGCCTCCGTCCCCCGCCGGGCTCCGGCCGGGGGTTTTATGCAGGTCGTGCCCCGGCGCAGCTGCCACGGGAAGTGCCACGCTCTCACTTGCTGCTTTGTTCCCCGGAGCGTTGCTGGGGCTGACATCGAGCTTCACTGATCCAGTGGATGAATCCGTGGCTTGGTCTCCAGTACGTCCTGGTACAGGCCGCGAGAGGGTCAAGAAAAAACGAGATTTAGCAGCTGGTGCCTCGAGTTTGGCCTCCTGCCCAAGATTCTTTCCGTTGGCATCTGCAACAGCGCCGATCTCCATTGTCTTGGGGGAAGAAGTGGCCACATTATCCTCCTTGACACTTATTCCCAAGTCGACTGTAAACACAAACACAAACAGCGGTTATTCAACCGGCGAGGAAATTCCAGGATGGATAATGGACTCCGGACGTTGGATACACCGCGGCCCGGGGGCAGCGGGGGCTCTGCTGTCCGCTCCCTCGGCCAAGCGGAACCCGGTCTCCAGAGCTCCCCTGCCCCTGCTCCTCCTGGGAGAGAGGAAGGGGTGGTCAGTGACGAGGAGAGGCGGCGGGCCGAAGGCACATCCCAGGTGCTGTGCTAGTGACACTCGTGTGACTTCCGCAGGGACCGCTTCGGAGGACTCTCGTGAGAAGCCAACGGTCGCGATTTCGCCGGGGAGGCAGCTTGGACTCTGGAGCTCGAACAAGGCTTGTCCGCCTCGGGACTGTTGGCGTTTGGGGCCGGATGGTTCTTTGGGATGGGTGGTGAGCAGCGGCCCGGCCTCGGCCCAGTAGATGTCGGCACCCCCCGCCTCCTAGGGGTGACCATCCCAAATGCCTCCAGACATTGTCCTATGTCCCCTGGGCTGGCAGGGGAGGGGGGCAGAATTCACTCCCACACGAGAACCGCTGAGCTCAATTGTCTCTGAGTTACTTAACCGTCCTGGGCCTCAATTTTCTGGCAAAGTGAGGCGAACGGTAGAACTTACCTCCTAATTTTGTGATGCAGATCACACGAGTTAAGCAGACAGAACAGTGCCTGATGCACGTTCCTGTTCTCATTACCCACAAGTGACAAAAGCGGCTGCCACCGGGCTCGGTCCACGTCCCCACAGCTGCCCGGTGAGCTGCTAAGTCACAGGGTCTGGTTACGGACAGAGACCTGACTCCGACCTCTGTGCTCTGTCTTACCATCTGGCCTATGTTAGCCCAGGTTCATGGGCAAAAAAAAAAAAAAAAAAAAGCTTCTGTGTTGAAGGCTTAGAAGGGCAAGCATCCACACAGGACAGCAAATGGGACCCCTGGCCAGCATGGAATCAGAGGCGTAGGTTAGTGTCCAGGGCTGCATGGGACACGGGTTCTGCCTCCTCCTCCTCCGGGGAGGGGCGCTGCTTCCAGCACCCAGCTGTTTCTGCTTTGACCTCTGCATGGGTCTCATTGAACAGCTTTCCTTTCCCAGGTGCCTTTTATAAAGCAGTGCCCTATTTAGGAAAAAAGGAGAGACCACGATTTTGGAATGAAAGTTAAAGATCAAGATTCTCCGCTGATAAACTGTGTGACCTTGGTCAAGTCACAGAAAAATCTTTGAACTTGCTTGTACGTAAGATGGGTATGATACTAGCTCCCTTACTGCATTGCTGTGATGTTTAGGGGAGAAGACGTGCAAAGACTCCGGCACTGCCCTCTCTGTGGTAGATGTTCAAGAATTGACAGATACCGATATTGTCTTCAAGGAATCTCCCACACCGTTGCTCGCATTGTGTTTTACTTTATACAGGTGTAGCCAGTCACTTTTATTTTTTATTTTTTAAGATTTTATTTATTTATTTGTGAAAGAGAGAGCAGAGAGAGTGAGCACAAGAGGTGGGGAGGGGCAGGGGCAGAGGGAGAAGCAGTTTCCCTGCTGAGCAGGGAGCCGGACGTGGGACTCGATCCCAGGATCCTGGGATCATGGCTTCACCAACTGAGCCACCCAGCTGCCCCATAGCCAGTCACTTTTAAAATATATTTGCAGCAAGACAGAGAAAAGGACAAAAAGAGAAAGGGGAGAATCTTTGGGTCTGCTCATGTAGCTCATTAATATGTGAGAAACACACACACACACACACACGCACACACACACAGGCACACATTTTGTTAGCAATTGTTTTTGCCAAACTCTGGTATCTCTCAGTGTCTAGGGTCAGGAACCAACGAAAAGGAGAGAGAGAAAGGGAGAGCCGGATCCCTATGTAGAGAGGTCATCGCTGAGGAGCCCAGTAGAGACGGTCCGGAGGCCAGTGACAAGCACTAGGGCTTCCTCACAATCTCAGATCCAAGGAAGTCACCCTGTAGGAGCAGTGGGTATGCCCACGGGCTCTCCTTCCCCCTTTTCCCGTGCTCTAGGAATTCATAACCGTGGTAAGCCTTGCGCTCGGGGAGAAAGGCGGGAGGGAGAGCGGGAATAGGGAAGTGGTGGACGGATGTGTCAGGGTTCCAAGTAAGCCCGTCAGGCAGCTGAAGCCTCGCAGTGAATATAAATGAATCCTGGGGACGGTCCATGCCAGGAGAAGAGGAAACAGTTGACAAAAAGGCAGAGACTGAGATTCAAAACAAGGAAGGGCTTTGCAAAATGCCAAGAGCATCCGCCAATCTCTTTCCCTTTTTCCTCTCTACCTTACTCTCCGGCCAGGAACCAGAAGAGCTAGTGGTAAGTAAGAGTGTGACACTCAGAGAAAAAGTCTTTGGGAAAAAAAAATCTTCCCAAGGACAGGCTTTTTAAAAATCGAGGTTAAAATTGGCACGTAACATTATATTAGTTTCAGCTGTAGAACATAGGAATGATTCGATACGGTTATACCCTATGAAGTGACCGCCACAGTTACCAACTGTCTGGTTACTATCTGTCACCCCTTCACCCAGGTGAACCTCCCTCCCAACCCTCTTGACTCCTCTGATAACCACCAGTCTGTTCTCTGTATCTCCAAGTCTCGTTTTGTTGGCTCATTTGTTTTGTTTTGTACATTCCACATACAGGTGAAATCACATGGCATTTGTTTCTCTCTGGCTTATTTCACTTAACATAGTATCTTCAAGGTCCAGTCACATTTTTGCAAATGGCAAGATTTTTTCTTTTTTATGGCCAAGTAGTATTCCACTATATATATCGTCTTCCTCTTTCCCCTTCAGATTTTCACCAACACTTGTTATTTCTTGTTGTTGCTTTTTGTTTTTAGTAGCCCTTCTGACAGGTGTGAGGTGATATCCTAGTGTGGTTTTTATTTGAATTTCCCTAATAATTAGTGATGTTGAACACCTTTTCATGTGCCTGTTGACCATCTGTATGTCTTCCTTGGAGAATGTCTATCTATTTAGATTCTCTGTCCATTTTTAAATCAGATTTTTTCTTTTTGCTATTGAGTTGAGTTCTTTATACATTTTGGATATTAATCCCTTATTGAATAAATGATGTATAAATACTTCCTTGTATTCAGTGGATTGCTTTTTCATTGTGCTGATGGTTTCCTTTGCTATGCAGAAGCTTTTTAGTTTGATGTAGTCTCTAGACAGAATTTTTTTTAAAGGGGCCAATATATTGCTTGAATAAAGGATAAATTCATTTCATCTAGGTATATAGACTCAATGTATTTAGAAATCACAGCAGATGCAAACTTTAGCTCTTGATATTAGAGAATGGGGAAATTATTTTTGATAACTTGTAAGAACTAGGACTTTCTAGATGGGACATTCCATGATAATGAAGGTCTGTCCTCCAAACTTGAGTGAGTACATACTCAAGTCCATCACCCAGGGCTTCCATTTCCTTTGCTAAAATGCTTACCTCCTACATGGGCACATGATATAAGCTAGACTAATCCTGTGGCTTTTGCTGAACCCATTAGAACAGAGTTACACTCTTTATGCTTGGGTTGGCAAACCAGTGGGGGTACATTTGTAAGTGGTGGTGTTGGCTGTCACATTCACAAGTGCCTGCCTGAGAACAAACTCAGATGAAAGCAGAGCCAAAAGATTCAGGGAACAAATAGCCAGTGATAGAATGTGAATGCCTGGATCCAGCTATGCCTGAAGCAGGATCCATTATGTGGCCAACAGATCTTTTGTTTGTTTGTTTGTTTTCATTTATGCCAGTTTAAATTAAGTACATACTCAGTGGCTTGGAGAGAATTTTATGGAATTGGCCAGTACCCATTTCATTTGTCAAGTAATAAAAACAATCCTCTTCCTGGGAAGTTGTCTCCAAGCTTTTCAAGTCTGTCTAGGGGGCAGTTAGTATGGGAGAAAGAAGGGTAAAGAGAATGAAACAGGAGGAAGTAAATTATAAGGAGCTAGGTAGAAAAGCCACCAACCCTTTGTCTTCGCAGTAAAAGTGAAGGGAAAATATCCACTTCAGGAAAAGATTACAACTTTTGAGACCTTCAGTAAACATTAGAAATGAAATATGTCGTATAACATTGCGTTAAATGCACATGCACCCGCACACGCACACGCACACACATCCAATCTGTGAATGAACAGGAAGAAAACCCGTTGGAGTTACAAGTTTTACACTCTTACAAAGATGGCTATTGTTTACATGCCTTCCTCACGTTACTAAAGAAAGAATTTTAAAGTTCCTTCAGGACGAGGGAAACCAAGCTTTCAATTCATATAACAATCTTGAGAGAAGTTCATCTTGAATCTGGTTTCAATAAAAAGCTTTCTCATAAAGCAAACGGATGACATACCAAAGAGATTTTACTTTCTATGAAAAAAAAATATGTAAGAGTTTAAGGGAGATAAAAAGGAATCAAGTAAGAATGCAAATGACAGCTCCCAAATATCTGAAAGAGTTGAAAGTGTTGATTTTCCTAGTGCACAAAATATATTTTGTATTATGTGTGTGGCTTTTTAAAAGAAAGTCATCGTAGGCAGACACGTGATTGAGAACTTATTTCCAGTGGCATTTTGGTGTCATTGTTAGGACCTCGGTTTGGCTCTCAAATATGAAACACGGACGCTCCTTGACGTACAGTGCTGGGACTTGTGTTTTTCGGCTTTACAAAGTGCAAAGGTGATACTCATTCAGCAGAAACTGTACTTGGAATTCTGAAATTGGATCTTTCCCGGGGCTAGCAATATGCGGGGCAACCCCGTTTCATGGTGCTGGGTTGTGGCAGCTCCCAGTCAGCCATGTGATCATGAGGGTCAACAATCGGTACACTGACAACCATCTGTACCCTTTCAGCCATTCTGCCTCTCCCTTTCTGTGCAATATTGAGTACATTTCATGTACCTGCCATAGCCAGCACTTGATTACCAAATAGGCTTTGTGTTACATGAGGTGGCCCAACTCTAGGCTAGCGGAAGGGCTCCGAGCACATTTCAGGCAGGCTAGGCGGTTATGATGCTTGGTAGGTTAGGTATAGTAAATACGTTTTCTTTCTTTCTTTTTTTTTATAAAGATTTTATTTACTTATTTGAGAGAGAGCGAGAGAGAGCATGAGGGGGTGGAAGGGGCAGAGGGAGAGTAAGAAGCAGACTTCCTGCTGAGCAGGGAGCTGGACATGGGACTCAATCCCAGGACCCTGGGATCATGACCTGAGCCCAAGCCAGATGCTGAACCTACTGAGCCACCCAGGTGTCCATAAATCCATTTCCAACATACAATGGATTTATCAGGATGTTGCCCCTTCCTAAGTCAAGGAAGATCTGTCTGTGATCTGGCTGAATTAATTTATATCTCTATACCTCAATTTTCTTATAAAATGGGCAAGAAAATAACAATGCCTTCTTCAAAGGGTCATTATGAGGATTCGATGAAATGCTTCCTACAAGGTTCTTACTGCTTGCAGATATGTGGTGTGTTCTTGAGAAAAATTAGGGTTTTTGTTCTATTAATATATTATTACTATAATTACTATTTTATATTTCCAAACATAAGTCATAAGGAAAAAATATTCCAATGGCTTAACCTATAAATTTGAGTGCTCTGGAAAGACTTTTAAAAATAGTAATGATATGAATTAATTTATCTTCAAAATCTAAGGATCTGGGCCAGAGAAGATTCAGGACTGCTTCCCACTCTCTATCAAGTATTTTCAGTCAAAACAAGCTGCTTCCTCAGAGTTCTGCTGCATATTTTAAACACACGCACACGCACACACGCACACACACACACACACACACACACACAGACCCACACACACAAAGTCCCTATTACAATATTCAGAACTTCCGAGGAAGGATTATCTTTTGGTTGTTTTTTTTTCCATGTGGCAAAGTTCAAATTTTCACTGAGTACAACTGTTCATTCATTGAATGTTTCCCACATGCCAGGCATTATAGTAAATGCTGTCTGTAACAAGAAGCATTTTATTAATGTATTACAGCAAACGTATGCGTTTGGTACTATCATCACTCCCATTTTAAAGGTGGGAAAATTGAGGCTCTGAGAACGAAAGTCGCCTTTCAAACATCATCCCACTCTTAAGTGGTGGAATCAGGATTCGAACTCACGTTTGCCCGATTCCAACCTCAAACCCTTGACATTTTGTAGTAGAAGCAAGAACAGAAGAGAGGGAGAGAACAAAGCGGACGAAGTTTGGTTAATGGAATTAGTGGATTTTCAAGAAAACACTGTGCACAAGAGAAAAAAGGAAAAAAATGTTTTCTCACATCTGGGAGACATTACTGTGTGACTTTGTTTTGTTTTAAATAAAAATTAGATCATGTCCTTCATCTGCATAAAACTATCCAAAGAGAGCTTTGCCCCAATTAAAGTCAAGCCCAAACTCTATCATGGCCAACACCTGCTAGAACCTCAGCTCAGCCCGTGTTCCTCCTCTTATCACACCAACCTCGTTCTCACCTGAAGCCTTCTGCACTAGCTCTTCTTTCCACCTGGGACTGCTTCCCTCTGATATTTCCGTGGCTACCTTGTTATCGATCAAGCCTCAGTTCAGGTCTTCCCTGACCACCCTTTCTAAAGTCACCCTCCCACTCACCCCCATTTCCTCTTTGGGTTCTGCAGAGCCTTCCTTGGTCTCTGAAATGATCTCATTAATTCATTTTGCTTCTCCTCCACTAGAAAATAAGCCCAAGTAGGCTGATACCTGGTCCGTCTTGATTACAGCTCTGTCCCCAGTACCTCCAACAGTGCTTGGCACATAACAGGGTTAAGTCAGGGAAAGGCAGGAGCGCAGAGCCCGGGGCATAGCAAGCACCCCAGGGGGAGCCTGACTTTGATAATGGTGAGAGTAGCAACCCTTGTAATAACTGGTGGCGGCAGAGGTGGCGTTATTTCTTCTAAGAATCCATTATCCAAATCCTCCTAGTTCTTAGGGTTAAAGAGGGAAGCAGAGATCATCATAACTTCATTTACAAAGGAAGAGTCCACTTACAAAAGTTATTTCCCACACAGACATCCCTTCCTGTGCAACACCGTCCTATGTGTCAATATCCCAATCCATCTGGAGAAAGGACGAGTAAGTTGGAAATGTAATGCACATGATTTGCAAAAGAAAATTGCAAACCTTGCAGAAAATGCAGGAGTTTGCTGAGTCATGGAAAGTATTACTCGGATCACACACGTGGCTTCTGTTGAGTGAGAATCTGGCAGAGTTCAAAGAGTTCACTGAAGAAGACAGGAAGGTGGAAGGGAAACTAGGTGATGACCCACTAAGCTCTTCAAAAGAGAACTATATTTGAATATCAAAGGATTACAGTAGGCCCTTGGGAAAACTGATGAAGACCTCAAAAAGGTTTCTAAAAAAGACCCTTCCGAGGTCCTGCTGCAGGAGTCAAATGACACATCAAACAACTGTGGCTTTCTGTGTTGTGCAAATGCATTTGTTGTTTTATAGGTCTTGAAACAAGGATTCATGTGGCAGATACTTAGAGCATGGAGGAAGATGTTAGATTTGGAAATTTCACAGAATGATCAGATTTCATGCTTTTCATCTCAATATGAAAAAGCCACGATGTCTTGGCCAAGAAATTCCAGCTTAAATAAAAGAAAGGAATGAGCTAGAGGGCATCTTAGAGCTGAAGGTTCTTGACTATCAGCTTGAAACAACACATTTGAGCATCTAGAGATGGAAATGCTGGGCTTTAATGTTGGGTTCCAACATTATGTGGGCAAAAGTTAATTGTTCATCTGATGTGCTCTCAAAAGTCAGCAGTGATCTGCCAATTACTGTGGGGCGAGATTATACTAGTGAAGCTCACCATTTCCACTCTCCTTTCTGCTTACAGATTTCCTATCATTCATGTGCTGCAGAAGTCTGGAACGTACAAAGATAATTCAAGCACTAAGCCACCATTGCTCCAATGGGAGCCAATATTGTCACTCAAAGACACATTCAATGTTTGATTTTTGGTTTTTTGGGTTTTTTCCCCCCCTCAATTTGATTATAATACACTGTTTACTACCCAAAACAATTGATCTCTTAACTTTTCTTTTTCTGTATGGACCTTCCACTCTCATGGCAAGGCACCTAGCATCTGTGAACCAGCATGGCTTGTCAAACTTGGTCCACGCTCATACAAACACATAGACGCATTCCAGATACATGTACACAGGGGTTGTGTTTGCTCTTCTTGGTTTTTACGAAAATTGGATCAGATTAGACATAGTTTTTGATGGCTTTTATTTATCATTGTTACAGATTGAATGTTCATGACCCTACAAAATTCATAGGTGGAAATCCTAACCCCTATGCTGGTGGTATTAGGAGGTGGGGCCTGTGGGAGATTAGGTCATGAGGGTGGAACCCTCAAGAACATAATTTGTGCCCTTATAAGAGGCCCCGGAGAGTTCCCTTCCCCCTTACACTGTTTGAGGACCCAGTGAAAAGGTGGTCATCTATGAACCAGGAGGAAGGTTATACTAGATGACAAATCTGCCCCAGTCTGTGGTATTTTTGTTAAAGCCACCAGAATGAACTGACAATCGTAGTTATTCCTATCAGTCAATATGTCCAAATCTATCTTATTTTTTTTAAGTAGGCTCTATGCCCTGCATGGAGCCCAATGTGGACTTGAACTCATGATCCTGACATCAAGACCTGAGCTGAGATCAATGCTTAACTAACTGAGCCACCCAGGTACCCCTATCTTACTTTTTTAAATAACTGCCTAATATTCCTTAGTATGCACATACCAAAAGATATGTAAGCCATTGCCTTAACCAATGACCATTCTGGTAGTTCCCAAGTAATTGTTTCCATTTCTTTAATAAACAATGCCGAGATAAACTTTTATGTTCAAAAATCCTAAACTAGGGCTTTATTTCTATGAAATAGAGGCACAGATGTGCAGCTGCTACACTCCAATCAATGTGCATTTAATTTCTAAAAAGAGACACTGTCAGATTTCTTTCCCAGAAGGGGTGCTAGTGATGCACATTTCCAGCAGCAATGTGATAGTGTGTCTTTCTCCCACCCCCAAGGGTGGCAGGGACGGGAAACAGCAAGAACGTTGATCAGATTTACGACATAAAGCACATCTTAAATGGTAAGAACATACCAGGGAAAGTCATGTATTATACTCTCAGTGCCCTCCAAGGATAAACCTTGGACATGGAGGGTCAGGTAGGTGGAATTCATGCCCCAGAGAACACCACTGAAGAGCGGCAATTATTAGCTTGGGACTCTGGGGACTAGAAGTAGCCAGCCAGAAAGCACTATGAAAGAAGAGGCTCAAGGGAGAAGGATGGGGAAAACCGCCAAATCAAGAAGACATGATATTCTCCAGAGTCGACACATGAATGATCAGCCAACACACGAAAAAATGCTCAACGTCATCCATCATTAGGAAAAGGCAACCAAAACCATCACACAGCACCACATCACACCCAATAGGATGGCCATGATCAGAAAGATGAACCATCAGCAGTGGTGGTGAAGCTGTGGACCTATCAGAACCCTCATACGTTGCTGGCGGGAAGGTAAAATGGCGCAGTTGCTCTGGAAAGCGGTTTAGTAGCTCCTCCGGAAGTTAAACATAGACTTCCTGTATGATCCAGGAATTCCACTCCTGGGTACACAGCCAAGAGAATGAAAATGCATGTCCACCCAAGAACCTGTACACAAATATTCACAGCAGCCCTTTTCACGATAGCTGAAGACATGGAAGCAGCCCAAATGTCAATCAGTCAACTGATGAATGGATACCCCAGACGTGGCCTACCCTGGCGGTGGAGTGGTCTTCAGCCACGGAAAAGGATGAAGCATGGCCACATGCTATGACACGGCTGAACCTGAAAACATGACCCTAAGTGAGAGAATCCAGGTATGAAACACCGCACATTGCAAGATTCTGATTACATGAAATATCCAGAAGAGGCAGATTTCTCTCCCTAGAGGCAGAAAGCAGATTAGTGGTCGCCAGGGGCTGGGGGAAGGGGCTTCGGGGAATGACTGCGCATGTGTCCAGAGTCTTTGGTTGGGGTGATGAAAACATTCTGGGGATAATGGAGAAATGGTTTGTGCTACCTTGTGAATATACACAAAAGTGCCGGACTGTATATTTTAAAGGATGAATTTTGTGGTATGTCAATCATATCTCACTTTGGAAAAGGAAGACATTGTATAAACAAATACCCAGTGGCGGGGAGTTGGGTGGGGTTAGGAACACCAAACGTGAGCACACAGTTAAGCGGAAAGCCACACAGCTGGCTTTAAAGCATAGGAAAGGATGCTCAACCTCATGAACAGTTAAATATGAGCAAAATTAGGGGAGCTAGCTTTTCACCTATCAAACTGGTGGAAAGGGAGATATTTAGTAAGCTCACAGGGAAGGGATAGGAGAAAGAACAGCCCCCTACATCGTTGGTGGCAGTGTATTTTGGCAATCTCTCGGGAGGGGAATAATTAGTAATATATAACAAAATTTAAAAATTCACAAACCTGTGAACTCTAATTTCTACTCGTAGAATATTACCCTATAAATATAATTGCATCAAGGCACAAAGACACAGAACAGATACATATTATTTGCTGAGCCACCGTCCCCAGGAGAAAAGACTAGAAGCAACCTAACTGCTTATGTGTAGGGGCCTGGTTAAATAAATGATCACACGTCCATCCAGTGAAATCCTCACACACGTTAACATCCTCCAAGACACCTAGTAAGGGTAAAAAGCCACGTCCAACCGTAAGTATAGAATGTTCCCATTTGTTTTTACAAAGTGGGGCTGGGAGGTAGAATAGCAGATTTTAAAATATGCTCAGGTGGGACACCTCTGGCCCTAAGAAATGGTAAAGAATGCTCCCCTCTAAGGAAGGAAATGGGAAGCAGGCAGACTCGGGGCGGGGATGTTTTTCCTGTCTTACCTTATCATGCACACTGTTGGGAATGTTTATATGGATACGCACTAAGGCCCACTCCATCCCATGGCACGTAAACATGTACGAATAATGAAAAAGCAGGGGGAAAGGAGGGGGTCTAGAATTTACGGCTGACTGAAGGGGCAGTTGGCCTGTTTCCGCTTAGCCTGGGGCAGGCCCGGCAGCGACAGCGGGCTCTGTAACTAATAACCCCGCGCCTCTGATGGGGCCTTCACCAGGCCCAGTGGGCCCTGCGCCCAGGAGCGAGGGGCATGACCCCGGGGGCACCTCCATATTCCAGAGTCTGACCCTCTGCTCAGCAAACTCGGACACCCCAACTTTTTAAGTCACCTGGACCCCAACATTTTAAGTCACCTGGAGTTGAGGTACCCCTCAGAGGTCATTTTAAAAAGGGCTCATGAATGAAGCATATAGGCGGCTGCAAAAGGGGGCACGGCCATTGGGGGCCTCTGACCCACGAGGTCCCTCCCTAGTGACAACATATACTGAAGCGCGTTGTCAAGGGCAGGAGGCCTGGTGGGTCCGGAAACCAAGCAAACACCCTTAGGATTAATTAGCTAGAGGATCTAAATATTTAGTCGCTTCAAGCTGGGATCACCCAAGGGTGATGATGATTTTTTTTCTTTTGACGCTATTTTTGTTGCGAGATGAAACAGTAGGGAGAACAGCTTTACGTTATCACGAGTGGCCAACAGTGAGACCTGCTGAGAGGACCGGCATGGTGGGCGCCCAGCACAATGTTTAGGGGTTTTTTTGAACTGGGAAATGTCATCTGAAAATTCTCAAGTGGGGCTTTCACCGAAATAGCTGGTTATCTGCTGGGGGATTTCTGCAGGGCCGCCGGGGCCCAGAGTGGAGAACCGGCTCTGCATCTACAAGTCTCTGCTTGTGTTTCCAGTCTCTCGTTCTCGGGACCATGTGGCCTCTGAGGTCTGCTCTTCATAGCACAACGCACCCACTGATCTGCTGCTTTAACTGTTAAGCTCCCAGAAGTGTTTAGGGCAGCTTACCACTTCCTTGGTCTCCCTGATTTATTATTATTTTTTTAATTTTTAGGCAGTGCAAGTGTTAGCAAATTCTTCCCAGTGTGGTAAAAGGATATGAAGAGAAGGTCTTTAGAAAAGTCCGCTCTAGGATTAGAACTGTGGTGGAAACCAGTTATGGTGTTTCACGATCTGGTTAAAATGCAGCCTGGAGGACGCCTGGGGGGCTCAGTGGGTTAAAGCTTCTGCCTTCTGCTCCGGTCATGATCTCAGGGTCCTGGGATCAAGCCCCGCATCAGGCTCTCTGCTCAGCAGGGAGCCTGCTTCCTCCTCTCTCTCTGCCTGCCTCTCCACCTACTTGTGATCTCTCTCTCTCTGTTATATAAATAAATAAAATCTTTAAAAAAAAATTCAGCCTGGGGAGGAGAACTGAAATAATGTGCAGCTGCCCCAGGATGATCCTGTTTCTCTTTTTGCTGTTTGTCATGCTTTCCCTGGGTCTCTTTCAGGCTCTCTTGGCCTAGCCCTCAAGAGAGGGACAAGTTAATATTGCTCATGCTCCTGAAACCATGTCAGATGTCTCTATCTATAGAGCAGAACATGGTGTCAGGGCTTCTCAGTCTAGAGAAGCAAAGAACGAGCTGTGTGTTACTCAACAGAAGCTGCTCGAAGTTAATGAAATCCGACTGTATGCACCCCTGGAACAGAATGTCGTGTCCAGGGCATCACCCATGGTAGGGACAGAAAGTCTTGGAAGAATTTAAGACAGAAATGCCAATGTTTTATTTTGGGGAAAAAATGTGAATAAGAAATTTTCTATATGAGTCGCTTCCCAGTGGTTTCCAACCATGGCTGAACACTAACAGCTTTCAAAATACTAATGCCCAGGCTGCCTGGGTGGCTCAGATGGTTAACGTCTGCCTTCGGCTCAGGTCATGATCCCAGAGTCCTGGGATCGAGTCCCACATCAGGCTCCTTGCTCAGTGGGAAGCTTGCTTCTCCCTCTGCCTCTCTCTCTCTCTCTCTCTCATGAATAAATAAATTAAATATTTTTTAAAAAAAATACTAGGGCCCAGGGAAACTTGAAAAAAGATTTCTGCCTGGGCCTTACCCGCTAGAGCTTCTGATTTACTGATTCTAGGTGGGGCCTGCTAATGGGATTTAAAAAATCCTCCCAGTGATTCTAATGTGGATTAAGAATTAGGCATCACTATTTTCAGGAACTGACATCATTGTAAAGGCCGTCCTTTACTGTTTCAGGCACCAAGTGAAAGGATTTGCAAGCATGATCTTATTTTCTTTTCATAACACCATGACGTGGAGAACTGAAGTCTCCTGTTTAAGCTCACACAGCTTCGAAGAGGTGAAGCGAGGCCGTAGCGTCAAGTAGTTTACCCCAAAGTGCTCCCTCCAGCCATACTTTGTAGTCCCCCCCCCCCCCGGAGAAANAGGATAAAAAATTTGTGCAAGAGTGTTCACTGCAATATTGTTTGGAGTAGAGAGAAAGAAAAACCAAAAAATGAATGCTCACCCTCTGGGTAATGGCTGAATGAATGCTAGCATCTCCACACTTTAGTTTGTGCCTGTCCAATAACAATGAATTAGAGACTGTACCCCTTGAGCTAGAAGGATCTGTACATACTTGTGTAACCCAGGGATCTGTCCTAGGCTGGGCCGGCTGGATGTGTGGGGACTAGCTTTCTTGTCATCTGGCTTCTTGGTGAGACCAGGGCGGTCTCGGAGCCCTTGGACTGACCCCGTGGTTAGCTTACCCCAAAGCTATTGCTGCAAGAGACAAAGGCAAAGGCTACAGGGCTTCCTAAGGCTTAGCCTTGGAATTCATGTGTCATCCCTTCCACTCTGGATTACTGCTTATGTAGGCCAGCCGGGTTTCAATGGGAGAAGACCACAATAGGGACACATGGAAAAAAACAAAAACAAACAAAAAAAAGGGACACATGGATTATTTTGGGGGGGAGGAAGAGGTGTGCCTATCTGGAGACTGTCTACCATAATAGTGTAATAGGATAATTGTCCAACAGAAATTCTCCCCTAGAGTTTTTGGTGAGAAAAAAGCACTAAGGATGACACTTTCCAGGGCATACCTGCGGGGGGGGGGGGGG
>LNAC01000171.1:2649517-2737209 GCA_002007465.1 Ailurus styani
GGGGGGGGGAGGAGAAAGGGAAATGTCTGCGTGGATGGGGTGTGGAGCAGGGTTTCAGGTGCAGAGCTGAGCATAAAAAGCTTGTGGAGTGAGATGATACACAGCAAGGTTATGGGAGGAGAGAGAAAAGGAATGTTTGGGAAACGATCTAGATGCCCTCAACGGCTTTTGAGAGGCCTGAGTAAAGGAGCCTGCTACTTTTGGTTGCTCGGCGGTAATTCTTGGAGATCAATGCTGGCAGACACGGCTGATGGCCCACCCAGTAGCCCATCCCCTCCAGCCCCGTGTTCTCTGCTTGTGCCTGGAGATGGGAGCGGTCCTAGCATCCCCCACAGTTGCTGTGGCCACGTGACCTAGTTCTGGCCAATGAGATTAAGAGGATGCCTACTTGAGCCCAGGGCCTTCTGGGAAGGAGCTTGTGCTCTGTCCAATAAAAGGGGGGAGGGGCAGGAAGGGCGGGAAATGGTGGCCATCTTGGCCTTTCTCTCTCTGCTTTTGGGTCGCTTCACGTGAGGATGTGGTGATGTTGATCCCACATTCTCACATCTCGGGGTAGCTCTGATTTTTGGCACTGGGGCTCCCATTACCCTTCGCCCCAGCGTCACTATTGGCAAATGCTTCTGTTCTCATTATGTTAGCACATGGGCAGGGACAGTTGGCTCAAGTACGAATTTTCAGTCCCATAAAATGATTCCACTTATTTTATTTTTCTTTTTAAGCAAAATTAGGCGACTCTTTTTGGGAACAACTGACTAGGAACAGAAAGGGAAGCTGTTAATATTTTTAGAAACTTTGTATCCACAGCCTGCACTAGTCTCTGCCATCCAGTAGCATTGAGGACTGAATAGTGGTTTTGTTTTTGTTTTTGTTTTTTTAGAGAGGGAACTAATGTAATAGATTTGATAGAAAGGAGTCAAAGAAGGAGAAAAATGAGGCATTTTTATTTCTCTAAAGATCAGGGAGGTTCTAGGTATAAACACACAGGTGGGAAAATCTCAGATCATCAGAGGGCATGACAGGGAAAGCCAGAGATAAAGGAACGCACGACAACAGTCTACTTCTAGTTTGCTTGTCTCCTGTATTTCAGCCCATTTACCCTGTGCCAGCCATTGTTCCTATACCTCCCTACAAAGCTAATACTATTTTTTTTAAGATTTTATTTATTTATTTATTTGACACAGAGAGGGAGCGAGATCACAAGTATGCAGAGAGGCAGGCAGAGAGGAGGAAGCAGGCTCCCTGCTAAGCAGGGAGCCCGATGCGGGCCTGGATCCCAGGAGCCTGAGATCATGACCTGAGCTGAAGGCAGAGGCTTTAACCCACTGAGCCACCCAGGCTCCCCAAAGCTAATACTATTATTGTTCCCATTTTACAGATGACTCTCTGAGAATACAAATTCCTTGCCAAGGTTCCACAGCTAGTGGGTGGCAGCACTGGGACCTCAGCCCAGGTGTGTTAGACTCCAAAGTGTGAGCGTGCTCACATTAGTTTTCTATTGCTGCTATAACAAATCGCCCCAATTGTAGTGACTTACAATAACACAAATATATTATCCTACAGTTCTGAAGGTCAGAAGTTGAAAATGGGTCAGCTTTTGGAAACTCTAGAGGAGCTCCCTTGCTCTTTACAGATTTGAGGCACCCTCTGCATTCCTTGGCTCATGGCCCCTTCCTTCCTGTCAAAGCCAGCACTGAAGAATCTTTTCATCTCTCTCTTTCTGTGACATCTGCTTCTATTCCTCTTTTCTCCTGCTTCCCCCTTAGAAGGGCCCTCCAGAGTACATTAGACCCACCCGGAGATAAAAGTTATGCTAGAGATAATCCAGTGAATGTCAAATTGTAATGACAGCCTTTTTGAGCATCAACATTAAATCCAACCCAGTGCAAGTAATTTTCCCCATGTGTTTACCACCTGCCAGGCACTATTCTAAGTATTTCACATGTATCCACTCATTTCAGCCTCACGATGATCTTAGAAGCTTGGTTCTACCAGGAATATTGTTCTCATTTTACAACTGAAAGGACAGAGGCCCAGAAACTTCCCAAAGCTCACAGAGCAGAGCCACAATTCAAATCCCGAATCCTGGCTTCTTACCCTTCCTTCCTACTGCCACCTCTGCTTCTTCATAAGCCTTCCCAGGAAACGTTCCTGCAGGATGATGAACTGTTGAATCGTCGTGGGGAAAATATAGGTAAAAAGAAGGAACACGGTCACCCAAAATCCCACTTATCTCTTTTTCTGGTGACTTTTCTCTATGAGCATAGGTATATGAATACCCCACCAGAGATGAACACAGATGTGCATCAAAAGATTTGGTCAGAGAAGTCTGTCCAAAGGATCAAAAAAGGCCCCCAGAATCCTACTTTTATACCCCCTTAAATACTGCATCGAAAATTATAACTCAGTTAATAACCTGGGGAAAACAGCAAGATGGTGATAATAGGCTGCCTTCCTCATTAAATGGGATAATCACTCCAAAGCAAGTTGCACAGGACTCAAGTTGTCAGTGAATGACAGGCAGAATTCTGACCTCAGAGGATTAATCTAAACTCTTTACAGAGTCTCCAGCGGGTGCCGGTAAGTTGAAAGCAAGGCTGCAGGAAACTAGAGCTAAATGTAACGAACCCATGACTCACCAAAATGCAATTCTCTGGTTCCCTTGTCACGTGGAGGTATTCACACAGCAATGGATGCTGTACCAGACTGTCATCCTGTATTTCTCTAACGTGTTTCCTCCTTTTAGGAATTCCTCCCATATATATATGTTGGGGAAGAAAAGAGGAAAAGTAGTAGAAAAGGAGGGAGAAAGGGATGGGGAGGGTCTTTCTCAATTCCCAACCCTACGTTCTTCTGTTCTTCCTACACACTCCTTGCCCTTGCGCCCTACTCTACAAATAGGGTATATATTATGATCATATAATTATGATAGAGGAAGTGATTTCTGTAGGGCATATTCTATTCTCAATGCCTCTCAATTTCTTGAGAACAAACATCTACAGTTTGTAAATTATATAAATGGTATGATTCTCATCTCAAAGCCTGTGCGGCTCAATGGCCAGCTTTCACCCCACCATCAAAGGCTGCTGCTGTAAATACAATCCAACAAAGTGTAAGTTTGACTCACAGGGTTTAAAGGGAGGAAGAAAGTTGGGGCCTTTTCTCGTCCAGTGATTGCCGATCCTGGCCGGGCATCAGAATTCTCTCCAAAGCTCCCAACCTTAGCTTATTGTAGACAGAGCCTATGGGAGGGGACGTGCCATCTAAGCTTTTAATAAACTCCTCGGGAATGACATTGTGATGTAGAAAAGAAATACCTAGTTGGTCTTCATCCCCATTCCTGCCACAGCCTAAAACTTATCATATAAACGATAGGAGCCATGAAGCCGGCTTTTGTTTTTTTTTTTTCTTTTTTTTTTCGGCTTTTGTTATTCATAACAACCCAGCCCCTTTTAACTACTTTGGAGTTTATGTTAATGAGGTGACTTTGGAAAGCCCCTAAGGAGGGGGGCCCGGGTTGCCAGGGGAACCAGCCTCGTGATTAGAGGGTTGGAACTTTCCGCCCCATCCCCCATCTCTGGGGAGGGGAGCGTGGCTGGATATTGAGTTCCATCACCCATGGCCAACGACTTCATCAATCATGCCTGTGTAATAGAGTGTGCACAGAAATCCCTACAGTACAGCGTTCAGAGAGCTGGACTCTGCGTGCATGGGGGTGCAGGGGGGGGTGTGCCCGGCCCGGCACCCCGCAAGCTCCCGCCCCCCCAGGAGCCCTCCTACCTTGCTCTGTGCCTCCATGCCATGTGGCTGTGGCGGAGTTGTATCCGTTTATAATAAACTGTCCGTCTAGTAAGTCAGCTGTTCTCCCGAGGTCTGTGAGCCATTCCAGCAAATGACTGGACCTGAGCGGGGGGCTCCCGGGAACCTCTGATGTGTGCGGGTAAGCTGAGCACCGCTTGTGAACCTGGGAGGCAGTCTTGAGGGCCTGAGGCTTCAGCCTGTGGGGGCTCCTGTTACCTTTAGGTCAACAGAGTCAGAACTCCATTGAGATGGAGGACACCCTTGGGGCGCCTGGGTGGCTCAGTGGGTTAAACCTCTAACTTCAGCTCAGGTCATGATCTCAGGGTCCTGAGATCGAGCCCCGCATCGGGCTCTCTGTTCAGCGGGGAATCTGCTTCCTCCTCTCTCTCTGCCTGCCTCTCTGCCTACTTGTGATCTGATCTCTCTGTCAAATAAATAAATACATATTAAAAAAAAAAAAAGAAACCTCTCTTAAAAAAAAAAAAAAGAGATGGGGGACACCCAGAAGCATCACAGAATTGCTTGGTATGGAAACCCCCCATGTTTGGTGTCCAAAGTGGTGTGAGTAGTAGAATATAAAGGAGTTTTCCCCTAACCCTAGGACATTCTAAAACCTCTAGAACCCATAATAGGACTCATTTCCTCATCCCTCAGAAGAAGAAACTGAAGCCCAGAAACTTCATGCAAATGACAGCAAGCATAATCATAAAATAATCATGAGGACTAATCCAGAGAGCACTTACTATGTGGCAGGCCCTGAAATACATGTTTCATTAAATCCGATACTTAGGTTGTAGGTACTATCGTTTTCCCACTTTGCAGACAAGGACACTGAGGTTCAGGGAACTCAAGTAACTTGCTTAAGGACACACAGCTGGTAGGTGGCAAAGCCAGCAGTTGGATTCCAGAGTTCTTACCCTTAACCACTTCTTCTTCTTATAGAAGTTTATATATATATATATATATGTATACTCTGCAAAGTAGAACCTGGCCAATTTTGATGCACTGAATTTATAGTCTTCTACTGCAGGACAAAATAAAGTACGTAAGTATATCATCCCATTTTAAAACTGGCCGTGTGTAGGGAATATTCTGTTGCTTTGTCTACTTCACCAGTTCCTGTGGAGTTCCTAAGTGCCAGGTCATGTGGAGATGCTTCATGGGCAGGCTCTTTAATCCTTTCGGGAATTGTGTGAGCAGAATGCCTGACATGTGGCTCGATCCCAGACCCTGAGATCATGACCTAGGCCTAAGGCAGGCAGACGCTTAACCTGAGCCACCCCGGCGCCCCGCAGAGCAGGGACTTTAACCTCCGTCTGCCCAACTCCAAATGCCAACCTCTTAGTGTTTTCATTCTTTTGCTTTTGTCTTCTCTCGGCCTCTTCCCCCGGTTACGCATACTCGGAAAGGACGGGTGCTGCTCAAGAGTTGAACCGTACCCCCCAGTTCCTGTGACTTCATTTGGAAATAGGGTCTTTGCCAACGTCCACGTTAGGATGAGGTCAGTCAGGGTGGACACCACCCCCATGTGACGTGTCCTTATAGAAGGGGCCGTGTGCACACGCAGACAGATGTGCAGAGAGAGGCCAGCATCTGGAAGCCGCGGGACACCCGAGGCTCCTAGGAGCTCGGACAGAGGCAGAGAACAGATTTCTGCTCTTGGGGCTCAGAAGACGCCCACGCTGCCGATGTGGTCAGGCCGTGGAACAGAGGACCGTCCTCTGGCTGGGACTACTCATCGCCATCACCGGGTTCCTCTTCTGTCCTTCCTGCCCACTTCCCCACGGGCTCAAGGTCTGCACCTTCATTTTTGTGTCTGCGGTTTTCCTGTTTCATACAACTGAGTACAATCCAGAGAAAAAGCCTGTGGCCTCCGGCTGTGCGACAACACGTTTCTGCTGTGTCGCCGCCCCACTTGTGACACTGTCCCAGCCCCAGGACACTAACACTAACGTTTTCAAAGTGAGCCTGTGGCTTCAAGCCTTGCGTTTTCTTTTCACCGTGCACAGGATCGGCCGACCCTTCCCCACTCCCCAAGGGGCAGCCCACGTCCCCGGCGTGGCACCGACCTTCGTCATAGAATGGAATGTCACAGGTCGATATCATCACCGGCGTCCCGTTTTGACCACACTCGCACTCAGACGCCACCTGCAACAGAACGTGAGGCATGTGTAGTCAGGTGTTTGGGGACAATCGGAACTCAAGGAGAACCTCAAGGCCACAGGGTGCATCACCGAATTAAACTTAATGTAAAGGCTGTGTTTCTGGAAACTACCCAGCTTCCCATCACGCCTCAGGAAACTAAGCAACCCATTCATCAGTGAGCCCCACGAACACAGGCAGGATGGACCCCACCGTACAGATGAGACGCCCAGTTGACAGGGAAACCCCTCTGATCAGTGGGGAGGGAGAATGTGACACACCGACCCCTGAACCCCGTGAGGTTAACCACACGCCACCGTCTCGAGCACACTGCGCTGTCCCAGCCCTTAGTCAACAGGCTTGTCAAATACAGGAAGTTCGCCCTGGCTTTCCTTCTCCTCTACACCCTCTCCCTCTGTCCTCACTGCTGGAACCTTCGTTCCCGTTTCCTGCCCTGATTGTTTTTATTCTTGTCACTTGCTGCAGATATTTAAAAAGCTTGTATATGAATGTACATATGTGTGTATGTATGTATGTACACGCTCACACAGAAAGAAAAATGCTCCGAAGAGAGAATGTATGTTACATAACGCTATTTTAGTAATAGGACCGTCGAAGTTATACCGCCAATAGCTGACACTAATTGGATATTGATTGTGTGCTAAGTACTCTGCACGTGGTATCGTATTTTGCAAATAACATCAGTAGTGTAATATCTGTGAATAAGTGCCCAGAGAGAAAACTACAGTCTGGGGCACCTGGGTGGCTCAGTGGGTTAAGTCTCTGCCTTCGGCTCAGGTCATGATCTCAGGGTCCTGGGATCGAGGCCCGCATCGGGCTCCCTGCTCGGCGGGGAGCCTGCTTCCTCCTCTCTCTCTCTGCCTGCCTCTCAGCCTCCTTGTGATCTCTTTCTCTCTCTGTCAAATAAATAAATAAAATCTTAAAAAAAAAACAAAAAACAACTACAATCTGAATGGCAGCTCCTGAAGGGGGGCCAAATGGACACAGAAGGCTTTTCCTTTCTTTAGGTTTTTATAATGGTCTTAAGGGTTTAAAATAAGCCTGCGTTTTTGAATCTATCGCTAACCCTTCCACGAAATCACAAGGAAACATCTAACCTGTGTGACTGTTTGGTCTCGAGCTCACGACCGGCATCACTTGGGGCGATCCTGGGTGTGCCAATTTGATTTCTTTGGCTGACAGGGTTTTTGTTTTCAAGTCTTTGGGAATCAGTTGCCAATGTTTAAAAAGCAGGAGATTTCATGAACCCTGTTTTCCAACCACTAATGACAAACCGGACTCGGAACATCTGGATGGTTTCTGTTGGCCAGAGGCTGCCATCTGCAAATGGGCCCTCGGTCCGATGAAGGTCCTGCCCGCCCGCTTCCCTCCCTCCTGGTCACTGCCCACTGCCCAGCCCCTGGAGGCCAGAGGCTCCCAGACTAGGAGTCAGTTGGGAGCTTGAAAGACCTTGAAGCCTGAGCCCCCGCCCAGAGGCTGCATCTCAATTGCTGTCAGGTGGGATCAGGCAGCAGCAGTCTGCCTGCAGAGCTTCCCGGATGATCTACACAACACTCAGGCTTGACACCCACTCTGCAGGCACTGGAGTTAGTAGCCCATTTCTTCAAATCCAGCCTTCTATTCTGCGCAGGAATTCTCCAATGATATGATCAATATTAGTTCACAGGGGGTTGTAAACCACCCACGGGGGTTTCCATGATCACTGGGCTCCAAGTCTCAAACGGAATCGATTGCAGAAGCCCTGGATGGTAGAAATGTGGGCTAACTGCCACTTGGTCATAGGACATCTAAGGAGCAGCGTTGGGGTGTCCCTGACCTCAGCCCTCCAGAGCAGTCTCCTAAAGGTAGCGTTCATTCCTAAACTGATAGAGCCCCTTTCCTGCTGCACTATTGTGGATGCCTGCCCTCACTCCCACACGGGCTCTGATTTAACTGGTCTAGGGTGCTGCTCCGGCCAGGTGACCCCAATGTGCAGCCGAGGCTGTGAGGAACTGACCTGAACCTGGGGTTTCCCATCCTCAGCACCACTGATGTTTGGGGCCAGATCATCCTCTGTTGTGGGGGCTGTCCTGTGCACTGATTAGCAGCATCTCTGGACTCCACCCACTAGATCAGTAGCCCTGAGTGTGACAATCCAGAATGTCTCCAGATACTGCTACCTGTCCCCTGGTCGGAGGGCGGGGGGGGGGGCAGGAAAATCACCCACAGCTGAGAACCACAGACCAAACAGGCCCCATACCATGGACCTGGCAGATCCTTAAAGACCCAGGTTGCATAGACTCCCAGCCTTGTAATTTTGGATTCAATAAGTCTTAGGCCTTGGAGCCTGCATCTTTAACAAGCTCCTGGGTGGATGCTGGAGCTTTGAATACAACTGAAGAATCCATGGAACAGCAGCTCATTATCAATAATGTCTGTGTGATGAGCACCGACTAGGCCCTTTACTCTGCTGTCATCCCCAAATCTGGCTACTCGTCCTTAATGACCCGGTGATCCTAACTACACTACCTTGTTAGCGTCTGTCTCCAGTTCATTCTCTTGGTCTTCAGCTCTTTGCGGGACACTCATTTGGTTACCCATTGTTCCTGCAGTAGAGAAAACAAGAGAAAGAGGGAAAAATTAAAACAAAATCTTATTCCCGCCTATGAAATTAAGTGTTGAGAAGTGACCGGTTACTGTGGGTGAATTACCACAAGCCCAAGTTAGGTCAATTGCTTATATTTATTTTGGGGATGAGAAAAGACACTGGACTCATATATTCAGTAGATTTTAAGTCCAGTGCAACCCCAGTTTTCAGCTGGTGGGAGGAAATAGTTGTCATCATGAAAAATATATTCCGTATAGGGACACCTGGGTGGCTCAGTCGGTAAAGTGGCTGCCTTCGGCTCAGGCCATGATCCTGGGGTCCCGGGATCGAGTCCTGCATCGGGCTCCTTGCTCAGCGGGGAGCCTGCTTCTCCCTCTGCCTTTGCCTGCCACTCTGCCTGCCTGTGCTCCCTCTCTCTATCTCTGACCAAAGAAAACAAAAAACAAACAAACAAACAAAAAAACAAAACTTAAATTAAAAAAAGAAAAATATATTCAGTATAGATAACATTTTTTTCCCCTTTTAGCCAAACACAGCTATGGTATCAAGGAGATTTTAGAATGAGGATAATTAAAATAATACTTATAATTTTCACTTTTCTCTGATTGTCAAACTAAATTAGATCCCTTGTTAAAATTCCTCATGCCACTGGCTTTTTGTTTGCTTTTGTTTTTCATAGCACTTAGTGCTACTTGTAATTATGTATTTATTTGGCTATGTTTTCATTCATTCATTGATTCAGCTAATACGTACTGAGTTCCAACTCTGTACTTCATGCTGTACCAGGCCCGAGGGTTACGGCTGTGCATTCAACAGACTAGGCCCCCTGACTTCGCAGAGCTAAAGTCTGGTGGGTAGATAATAAACAAGACAGTAAGTCCATCAGCCAGGCCATTTCTGATAGTTCAAGGCAGCACGGTACAGTGATTAGGAGCACAGAGCCCGAGCAAGACAACCTGGCCTTGACCCCTCTCTCTGCTTCTTGCTGTGTGTCTTTGCATGAGTTAACTAGGCTCTCTGTGCCTCACAGGCCTACTACAAGGACTCAATGGTTAATGCTTGGGGTAAGTGTGGTAAAGTTGGGGAAAGTGGTAAGAACACTGTCCGGCTCAGTATAAGTAATATCTAAATGCAATGAACAAAAGTAAACCAGTGATATAACAGGAGCTGGGCTAGGGGGCAAAAGGCAACAGTGCTAGGTGGTTCGGGGTTGAAGAGACAGTGGAGCCAGACAGGGAGGGTGAAACAGAACATTTAGCTCCTGTGTCCCTTCCCCGATACACTGTGAGCATCATGAGGCCAGGACTGTCTGTCTTTACCTGCTGCTGTATCTTCTGTTCTCACCATGGTGTTTGTTATTACCCGGTGCTAATTCTTAGTTATTGGTGGGAGGAGGGAATAATCATTGATAACTACCCCTTCCCTGGCAGGTACTGAGCTAGGCGTGTGCCCACATCATTACTCTCAAGAGCCTTGTTTTAATAATAATGGTAAAAGTCAACAATTATTTAGCATGTTCTCAGTTCCCAGCATTGTTTCCCAAGCACGCTCCCTGTGTCGGTTTCCTGAGCCCCACAGCACCCCTGGGAAACGGGTGTTGCCATCATCTCGTTCTAGGCAGGAGGCAGCTGAGGCCGAATCTTTTTCCAAAGGTCGCCCAGGCAATAATGGCAGAGGCCAGATACAAACAGGCTGCCGGGGCTCCTAACCACTGGCATGTTCTGAGTAACCTTACCTTCCCTTCAAGAGGAGGGAATTAGGTCCACAAAACTCACCCAGGAGAGACATCTGGGAAATGCAGAGTGAGGGGTTGACCCAGAGGATGCCTGCTCTCAGAAGCAGGACTCTTTCAGACATTCCAGAAACCTGCTGCCTTGAGACCTAAAAGTTTCTTTTTCACACACACAAATAATGTGTGTTTGAGGAGTTGCAGGCTTATCAACTCTGGTAGCTTTCAGAATACAAGCCAGGACTTTGGATTTCTGGCTGAAAGCAGCCCATGCAACTCCAAGGACGCCCCTGGAGTTTTGGCCCCTGGCATGAGGTTTCATGCCCTGGTAATAGACACTGAGTCACTGGAAATTTCAGAGGCCAAAAAAGGGTCATAGATCTCACCACCTGCTCTCTTGGGGGAATTTGATCGATAACAAAATCTGGGGATTTTATGAGTTTTCTCATCATACCAGGTAATAAAACTGAGCACTTGCTAACACATACAGGACACTGGTTAATTTGCAAGGCTTCCTATTTATAAAATCCACGACATGCATACTTACAATGGACCATACTTCCATCTATGAACGGGGCATCATGAATATAACATCGAATCCACAAGACAGGGGTAGGCAAACAACAGCTGTGGGCCAAATCCAACCCGCCCCCTAGTTCAGTGTGGCCAGTGAGCTAAGAACAGGTTCTACATTTATAAATGGTTGGAAAAAATTCAGAAGAAGAACCATAGATTGTGACACAGGAAGATTATATGCACTCCAAATTTTGGTATCTATCAGTAAAATTCTATGGGGAAATAGCCACACCCATTCATTCGTGTCTTGTCCACAGGGGGCTGGTTTCACGCTACAAAGGCAGGGTTGCAGAGTTGCAACCGAGATTAGCCGGTTTAAAAAGCCTTCCATATTCACTATCTGGCCTTTTTCGGAATGTTTATCAATCGCTGCTGGAGATCACCCTGAGTGATATCCACCTAGTTTGCAAATAAGGGGGTTGAGGGAGCGGAGAGACAAAGTGTTGGTGGTAGTTAGACTGACCAGGACTTGAACCCACTGTGTATAAAAATAAAGATGACAACGCTAACAACCCCAGTGATGATAAAATAGTAACAACAGCAAAGTTGGTGAGTGATTACCATGTGTTGAGAAACTACTCAAAGGGCTTTACTTATAATAAACTTGTTGATTCCTTGCAGCAAGTCAGCAAGGCAGTGGTATCATTATTCCAATTTTACAGACAAGGAAACTGAGGCGAGTAGGTGAAATGCCTTGACTGAAGCCACCCACAAGGATAGACATGCAGATTATGTCAGACCTGAGCCCAGCTTTTTACAAAATTACAAATGAGTCACCGATGGGTTTAACTTTTCAAGCTCTTCTTTTTTTTTTTTTTTTTTTTCCAAGCTCTTCTTACTCAATTCAGATTCAGTCCAATTTGGGGGCTACTTTCTTTCTTTCTTTCTTTCTTTTTTATTATTTGCCCCAGGGGTACAGGACTGTGAATCATCAGGCTTACACCTTTCACAGCCCTCACCAAAGCACAAACCCTCCCCAGTGTCCATAACCCATCCACCCTCTCCCTACCCTCCCGCCTCCCAGTAACCCTCAGTTTGTTTTGTGAGGTTAGGAGTCTCTTATGGTTTGTCTCCTTCCCAATCCCATCTTCTTTCATCATTTTTCCCTCCCTACCCCCCTGGGGGCTACTTTCAAAAAAATGCTTGAGGTCATGAAAAATCCTTGGGCTGCAAAGAGTTTGATGTGACAGGCAGGAGAACTTTTCCTCCCACGGAGCTGGGGCTCTGTTTTCCTGATAATTGCGCATTTGAAATAGCCTCTTGGCAAAGTCAGGGCCAAGTAGACGGAAAGAAGGACGCTGCATGCGCCCATCTTTTGCAGGGAGACCCTGGATTCAGCTAATATTGCTTCCCACCAGCAGTTACAACATAGGTGTTGTGAAATTGTTCCTGCTCTTCCTTCAGATTTTGTAAAGAGCAGGATTTACAAGGGACAAAAACAAAAGGTTCCTGCCACCTATTGGCCATCGTCAGTACCAGCAGAAATGAATACAGTCAGGCTCCAGGGCCAGGTGATACTGTCTGGCGAGGTCAAAGGGAACAATTTCACATTTAGCAAATTACATCGTCTGCAGGGCAAGTCCTCCCCTGCCTTAAAGATAATACAGCTAATAAAACAATCATGATAATCACATCCGATGTGTAGGGAGATCCGAGCCGTGTGCCAGCCCAGTGCTGAACTCTCTAGGTAGAGAGCCACGTAGCAGGTGGGACAAGGATGGGAGTGATCTAGGGCAAGTTACCAAGGCTGGGTGGGCCTCGGCTTCCTCTTCTGTAAAATGGGGAGAACGGGGGCGCCTGGGTGCCTCAGTCAGTCAAGCATCTGCCTTTGGCTCAGGTTATGATTCCAGGGTCCTGGGGTGGAGCCCGGATGGCATCGGACTCCCTGCTAAGCGGAGGGTCTGCTCCTCCCTCTCCCTTTACCCCTCCTCCCCACTTAGGTTCTCTCTCTCTTTCTCTCTTTCAAATAAATAAAATCTTAAAAAAAATTTTTTTTAAATGGGGATGGCAATAGCACCCACCTTAAGAGGATTAAATGAGCTACTCTATGCAAGGTGCGGGGAAGAGAGCCTGGCACACGGTGGGCTCCATGCCCGCTGTAGCCATGATTACCGTTATCACCATTATTCTCATGCACATTTGCAGGCATTTTCCCCCAAAGCTCCCTGATAGTGAGTGAGAATCAGCTGAGGAACCCAGCACCACCTCTGATTGCCAACATTCTCTCACCAAAAAGTCAGGTTGGAGCCCTGGATCTGTATTTTTGGTAAAGGCACAGGGCGCCTCATAACCCGGCACACAGGAGAATACCGTGACGGCGAGCATCAGCCCAGGCTGTCCTGGGAAAGGTGTTCGGGGGCGCAGGACTTTCAGGCTAAAACCAGGAAAGCCGGGCGCCTGGGTGGGTTAAAGCCTCTGCCTTCCGCTCGGGTCATGATCTCAGGGTCCTGGGATCGAGCCCCGCATCGGGCTCTCTGCTCCCTCCTCTCTCTCTGCCTGATTCTCTGCCTACTTGTGATCTCTCTCTCTCTCTGTCAAATAAATAAATAAATAAATCTTAAAAAAAAACAAAACAATAAAAACCAGGAAAGCCACCCCTGTCCCCACCCCAGGGCAAACCAGGCTGAGCTGATCTCCCTATATCCCAGCTCATGGACTCTGGGAGGCAAGGCCTCTTTACCCCCCAGTTAACGGATGGCAAAACTGAGGCTCCAAATGGATCAGACAACAGTTCCTGTCTGTGATGGGGTTTTCTCCGGTGTCCAACAAAGGAGAAAAATTAATCAGATCAGGAGTTTATCCATCAAGAAAGCTGTATTCATTTGAAAGAGCCAGTTTTTATTTAGAAAACAAACAAAAAAACAACAAAAGAAAAAAACAGAAACAAATTGGAAGGTGATGCCCTTTCCTTCATGAACCAATGATGCTAGTTGTTGTGCTTGTAATGACCTGTTCTGACATGAAACACCAGCCAGGCCACATTGGCAGGGCATTTGTTTTTGAAATTGGACTCGTGTTGGAGGCCTTAGTATTTCGAGAACATGGGTCAGTCTTTGCGAGGGGTCGTTCGGATAGAAAGTCCTTTTACTTCTCTGCCTCCGCTGTGTCCTTGAGGCCACAATCAGTGGGTGCAGGAGAAATGGGGGGGGTGTGGATTTAAATCCCTGCGCCTGGGCCCCAACTGGACCCCGTCCCTCAGATTTTCCAGGGGGCGGTGGGGTGGGAATCACCAGTACATTTTCAAGATCTGTAAGTGATCTCTGTGACCGCCGGGGCCGCTGTTTTTGATACATCGGGGGGCACCAGCTTCTCCTGGGCCAGGGGCCTCCCCCAGATGTTGCCTAACCTGACACACAGAACACGGATTCTCAGATGGAGGAAGGGCTTCTGCCTTCAGGCCCCATAATCATCAAAAGCCCAGGCATCTGAAAGCCCCCGACCTTGCCAGGGCCTTCTCTGTGGGTCCTCCGTGCTGTCAGCCTGCAAAGGCCGGGGGGAACCTGGGCCTCCAGCTACCCTTCCCCGAGAATGGGCCTGCAGGACACGGTGGCTCCAGCTAGCCTCACCCTTCCAAGCGAGGACCATATGGCCCGTCAGAGACATTTCTGAGGGTCCCAACTCAGGGTCGGGGGGCTGCTGCTGGCGCCCAGCGAGCGGAGACCAGAGACACTGCTGAACATCGCGCAGGGCACAGGACAGCCCCCAGCAGAGAATGATCTGCCCCCAAATGTGACCAGCGTGGAGGTTAAGGGATCCTGCTCCAGGGGCAGGACTTAGTAGTTTTGTCCCTGGGCTTACGGCCCAGGGTCCCCTAGTCCCCTAGGGACCTATGTTTCCGAGGAGCTGCTGGGGATCTAGTCCCTGGTGGTGGAACCGAGTAGGTCCCCGTCCTGGCTCCCACCTGCTGTGGGCATTAGCTTCAGCTCCCGGTCTGCAAGGGTGAGGGGCGGAGGAAAGATCAGGGCAGGCTCGTGCTCATCGCTCTCATGTGAAGATGACACGCGTGCAGCCCACACCGTGGGGAGCCCCGTGGTTCGTGTACAGCAATGAAGGACTGAAGATTAGCCGTTATAATACGGACCACGAAAAATGTGCTGTACCTTCGTAATAATGATACCAAGTATTTCTACCCTGCTCTCTCCATATGCTGGACCATGCCCTGCGTGCTTTCTTGTGTGGGTGTGTCACGTCCTCACAAGAGCCCCACGAGGCACGTATTTATATGGTCCCATCTTACAGATGCCAGACCTGCTTGCAGGAAGCCTACGCCCCTTGCTTAAGACTGAACTTGCCTATGGACTGAACTGCTTCTCCCTCCAGATTCGCACGGTGAAGCCCTAACTGCCGCTGTGTCCAGAGACGAGGTCTCTAAGGAGGCAATTAAGGTTAGAGGAGGTTATCAGGGTGGGGCCCCGATCTCAGAGGATTAGCGTCGTTGGAAGAGGGGACACTGAGAGCTTGCTCACTCTCCACCGTGTGAGGACACAGCAAGAGGACAGCAGAGTGTGAGAGCCAGGAAGAGAGGTCCCACTGGGATCAGAGTCCGCCATGACCTTTGTCATGGACTTCCAGCCTCCGGAGCTGTGAGAAAATACGTATCTGTTGTTTAAGTCACCCAGGCCGTGGCATTTTTGTTACGGCATTTTTGTTACTAATGAAGATTATCTGCTGGTAAGTGGGTAACTCAGGCTTTAACCCTTGGTAGCCTGATTCCGCTGCTCAAACTCTCAACTTTTTCCTTCTTACCTTCTACTATGTCCTCTGCCATGTTAGTTATGGTCTTATTTTACTAAATATTTCTATGTAATGTAACACTATAGAATATAAAATGTTGCATTTTATATGCAACTGTCTGTGCAATAAGAAATGAAAATCGTAATCTGTCAAGGAATGTGGTCTGATCTACGGTCCATGCGCTCTTGAGGACGCCCAGCTGAAGGGTCATCGGCAATCTTTGTGCAAAGATTTAGCACAAGGGCTTGGCAGCAGTCAGGTGAGAAAATGAAAGTCCTTCCAGATACTATTTATTTCTCTTAGGAATGTTAGGATCCCATTAGCTCTGTGGTCTGCTCCATGGGTGACTCAGTCACCCCGGAAGGGGTCCTCAAACTCCTCCCTCCTCTTTCACACCACTGATTGGGGTTCAGGTCACCTCCTTGTAGTTAGAAGTTACCAACAAGCCCTCCTCCAGGGAACGGAGTCAACCCGAAACACGGGACAAGCTGCCCCGGAGAAAGCATTTCTGAGAGCCGCCCTCCAGCGAGGAGCTAAACGACTGTCCCGCAGAAAGGGGAGGTTCTGGAACGGTGGCGTGGTGATGGGATTAGTCACCAAGTAAGCAGAAACACCTTTGATCAAGGCCATGGAATGTAGGCAAACTGTGGGTCTTCCTCGCCACCCAGTCGAGGGCCGTGCCCACAGAGCCATCTGGCGCACCCAGCAGAGCGAGCTCTCTGCCCCGCAACTCCAAAGGCAAGATCAAAACAAGTAAAGAGACCAGACCTGCTCTGCCAGGTCCCACGGCCCTGCGTCTCCCTGCGTTCCCGAGCACAGTGCTGGGAGTGGTAGACACTCTGAGGGCCTCCATGTACAGTGGTACAGGTTGCCTCCTGCTCAAGGGGGCACAAGAGGACTGAAATCCATCCCCAAGCCCTGCGCCCTCAAACAGACCACGTGGCCCAGGAGAAGAGGTCCCCTTAGCAAAATCACACCGGGTGTTTCAGGAATGCTCTGGAGATGATGTCTGGCTGTGGGGATGCTCAAGGTACGTGTGTATAAATGGTGCATGTGCCTAGAAGGCTTAGAGCTTACTATCTTATTCTTCGTGTCACGCCAATCATCTTTTGCCTAATAGTGCAGCAGATAGCATTATCTGAAGGCTTACTCTGAGCCCGGCAGGGCCAGAGGGGCGCCCAGGCACAGAATGCAAGCAGGCATTCTTCCCAGGTTGGCAGAACCTGCACTTGGGAATGAGCGTCCCCTCCCCCCTCCCTGGATTTTGCCCTCCGGCGCCCTGCTTGCTTCGCCCTAGTCCTGGCCCTGGGGCCGGGAACTTTACTTTCCTTGTCTCTGGTTTTCCTTACAGCACTCCAAGATCCCCCCACTACACAGATAAAGAAACTGAGGCTCAGCAATGCAATCCCCTCACCTCTAGAATGTAAACTCCATGAGGACAGGTGGTGCCTGGCTTGTCCCGCTTTCTTTAATGGACGTTGGTGATTGAATGTATATATAAGAGTAACAATCCTCCCCCCCCCCCAAGATCAGAAAGCTCTAAAGAGGCAGAGCTGGGGTCCAACCTGGCTCCAGTGACTCAGGCTCACACCCGTAACTATTCCCAGTGCTGGGTAGCGGTACGAGGAGCTGCCCACAGTGTGACCGTCAGCAACTGTGTCCCTCCAGCAGCACAGAGGAGCCCGCGTGGAGCGGAGTCCTGGAGTCCCGTGCCTCTGTGTGAGCACCTGCTGGCATGGGAAAGAGGGCCGCTGGCTTTCCGGAAGCACACGCCTTCGTGGTGAAAAGACAACCAACCATCACTGAGTTTCGGAAACCTTGGGAAAAATAGAGCCCTCCATGACTGGGGACTTGGTCTTGTTCCCCTCGCTCCCCCTTAAATAGAAAACGACTTTAGTACACTCCTCTCTTGGCGTCTTTGGGGGCAAAGCAGGACATGTACACCCCAGGCCCGAGGCCAGTGGTGTCCCAACAGGCCCCCCGCAGATGGTGGGTGAGTCAGGCACTCACCCCTGGTGCAAAATTTAAGGGGCACCTGGAAATTCAAGCTATCGAGATGAAGAATATATATATATATTTTAAGATTCTACTTATTTATTTGACAGAGAGAGAGATCACAAGTAGGCAGAGAGGCAGGCAGAGAGAGAGGAGGGAGCAGGCTCCCTGCTGAGCAGCGAGCCCAACTCGGGGCTCAATCCCAGGACCCTGAGATCATGACCTGAGCCAAAGGCAGAGGCTTTAACCCACTGAGCCACCCAGGGGCCCCAAAGAATATATTTTTAACACATTTAAAAAAAAAAAAACACAGTGATGCTGTTACTGATCCTATCTTTACTTAACCTGTTTGTTCATTGTGGATGTTTTGGCATTAATTTTATTTTTTAAATATTGCTTTAAAATATAATTTATCTTGGGGCGCCTGAGTGGCTCAGTCGGTTAAGCATCTAATTATTGATTTTGGCTCGGGTCATGATCTCAGGGTTGTAAGATCGAGCCCTGTGTCAGGTTCCTGCTAAAGATTCTCTCCCTCTCCTTCTGCCCCTAATCACCCCCCCAAATATATATATAAAATTTATCTGGATGATTGAGTTTCTTCATGTGTCTTAAATTCTGAACACCTGCGTGTGCCTTGCTTACTTCACTTGAATCCTGAATGCACTGGATCTCAGATCCATTCTGGGAGACCTAGAAGGAGTTTCCCCACTGCCCCTGCCTCATCTCCCAAATTGTCAGACAGAGATGTTGATGACGAGAGAAACAAAAGCTAGCATTGATCAGCGCACAGGTGTCTCACACAGTAGTCTCAGCCCTCACAGAGTTTGTTTGGCTCTCGACACTATGACTGTGCTCATTCTACAGAAGAGGAAATGAAGCCCAGAGAGGTGAAGGAACCCAACCGGGGCGTCCAGCCAGCCCGTGGCATCTGGCCCAAGGGCACCCACCCTCTAATCCCCTGACACTTCAAGGCAGGAAGGAGTTTCAGAGGGCAATGCCAATGTCTGGAGTCTGCAGCTGGGATTTGAATCCAGCACCCACCTCGAAGGATGGGTTTGAATGTTAAATAATACAATTTATGTAAAGAACCACGTTCACACAAGAAGTCCATTTCCCTGTCTCCTCCACTTCCTTAGACTGTGCCCTTGGCATAGACTCAAAGTCAGCTTTACTGTGGGGGACCCTTGTCCCGACAGTGGTACCCAAATCCCACAGCATACCCCTTTGTCTGCTGATTTTTTACCCCAAGTCTTACACTTGAAATGGCTTTCAGTGGTTCCAAGCAAATTGGAACTATTTCTGTTGCTTCGCACCTGACACCACCTACATGGTCACGTAATCCTTCTAAAACCCATTTGGGTAAGGATATCTTCGGATCCATTTCACAGACAGTGAAACTGAGGCTCACACACACCCAAGGCCACACAGACAATCAGTGGCAGAGCTGGGGTCGAACTCAATCCTCTGATGCCCAACATCTATATTTCACCGCCTGCCGCAAACAAGCCTCATCTGGAATCCGTTACCTGTTGAGCCCCTGGTGGGAGTGCCTTTGGTGCCCTGGAGTCCCCTGGAGCTGCTCCTGCTCAGGGTGCCTTGTCTCCAGCTGGTGCCGCCCAGTGCTAGGCAGGCAACTGAGCCCAGCTCCCTGCCCTTTGCTTCCTCCCCTGGAGCCTGCTGGCTGAATACACAGAGCAGGGCAAACACCGGTCTGGGTGGGGCCCTCCTCTCCAATGATCGTCCTACCGAAGCAGGTTCTCTTCCTGGATGCGGGGGCTGTTCTCACCTCTCCAATCAAAGCCGAGCACCTGATTTCTCTCGCACTAATGCCTCCCTGGCACTCCAAGCATCCTCGCCAGTCCCCTCACCCACTGCACCTGCTCAGGTTGACCTGGGGCGCGGATTCCCTTCCCCAGTAACCACAGGCCGTGGTCAGAGCCAGGCAAACACGTTCTGTAAGGTTTTGCAGTTCTGTCTGCCTTTCACCTTCATTTCTTCTAGAACACCACCTCCACCACCCCCTCGCCACCTCCTTGGAAGGAACTGGCATCTCACCCGCCACACCATCCCCAGACACAGAAACATCCATCCCAAAGGGCTTTGGACACCGGAAAGCAGGTAATCTAAGGCTGCCTTATTGCTCTGAAGATGGAAGATGGCATGGGAAAGGACATTCTTTTTCTCTGCAGGCTAGAAATTCAAGACAGCCTGCTGAATTTACTTAATTTCAGCAGGGATGTTTATTAAAGTGTCTCACAAAGACATATGTAACACAAGATGGGAGCATCAATTAAAAATAGCAAAAGAAGATAGAAAAATAAGAGTGGGCGCATCCGTGGGTGCATTCAGGATCAGAAATAAATATGCAAGTGGATTTACAGGCTTGCTGTGATGGCTTCACAGATGTGGCTTTGAGCTTCCTAACAGCCAATGCAAAAAGAGAAACATGGCAAATACTATTCAGTGTTCCTGAGAAAACATACAAGAGAAATGCGAACTAATAATTATTGTGGCTTTATTAATTAATGTGCTCAGCCATGCGCCCTTCACGAATACCTGCTGAGCACCAGGCTAGATAGAGCCCTGGGCTTAAAATGGGGAAGAACAGTGTCCCCGCCCCACTCCAGGCTCACTGCAATTGAACACAGAGTCCTACGAACAAACATAGAATTACAGAGTGTGATCCTTATCATGAAACAAAGCCAAGGCTGCTAAGAGAGAGAAACAGGGAGAGTCAGAGAAAGCCCCTTTCAGAGAGCAACATTTCAGGGACAGGCACACTATTTAAACAGATAGTGAATTCACAATCAGACACTCCACAATGAAGGCAGTAAACTCAGTTCTAGCTCAGCGCTATATCTTTAAATCTGGGATGTAATAAACCCAATTATTAAGCGTCTGCCACGCACGCACACGAGGCCAACATCATCACAGAGGCAGTGTGGCCCCGGGGGCTCATGAACTTGGGCTCCAGGCCTGGGTTCGGATCACCACTGATGGGCTGTGTGATGGTGAGCACATTTTGCCCCTGTCTCTGTGGACCCCCCCTCGGCTGTGAGCACTTTTGTGTTTGTTTTGTGCTTGTCTTTGTAACCCCGATCCGAGTGCTCTGCAAAACAGGATGGCCACCTTCCAGCCACAGAGCCGGTGCTTGACCAGCCTTCTTGTTTGGACCGGCTCACTTGTAAGTAGTTGTGATGGTAACTGCCGTGTAGACGGCATCTTACTCTTTGGGGGTAGGAGCCACCCAGGCCATTAAGGATCATCATCCGGGTGGGACCCTTAACTGTGTGTCTGGCATACTGTGGCCCCTTGTTGATGTTAATTTCGTAGCAGTGGGGGCGGGGCTGGCTCTGGGATTTACAGGAGCCAGTGCAAAAGGAAAATGCAGAGCCCCTTGTTCTCCAAGCGGGGTGGGGGCGGGGGGGGATACTGTTCGAGGTGCTAAAATATAAAGCACTCTCCGGGGCACCTGGATGGCTCAGTTGGTTGAGCATCTGCCTCGGCTCAGGTCATGATCCCAGGGTCCGGGGATGGAGTCCCGCATTGTGCTCCTTGCTCAGCAGGGAGCCTGTTTCTCCCTCTCCCTCTGCCTGCCCCTCCCCATGCTTGTGCTCTCTCTCTCCCTCTCTCTGTCAGATAAATAAGTAAAATCTTACAATATATGTATATATAAAGCATTTTCCTTTTTTCCATAGTTTCTCTCTCTTGGATTCTTAGGTATTTCCTTTGCTATTCAAAGTTGTTCTAAGTAAGGAAAAATTAAAATGTTAAATTATTCATGTGAATTTTACCATTCATCCGTATCCTGTGCAATGCGGGTTTTAATGCAATGCATTCACGGGCAGAATCCCGGGAATCACACAACTCATTTTCGTAGCTTGTACGAGCACATGTATTCCGTTCTTAAAGTAAATGCCATGCAAACAGGGTGGTGTTTACTTCACTTCTAGATACTCGCACATGCAACCAACACTCGCCACCTTCAGTTCGTTGATGAGTCAAGAAGGGTCAAAAGGAAAAGCCGTGGATCGCCCCATCTCTCCCTTTCTGTGATGTCATTTTCAGCCCACTGGCTGTTACAGGGAAGTGACATGAGGAAGAAAGGATGGGACAGACTTCTTGGCTGTTCATGTTTTCAAGAAGGCGTTGCCTTCTTTGTGCATTTGAAACGATTTCCGATTTGAAGTAAGCATGACTTCTCAGGGCTGTTGGCATCCCTACACACTCAGTTGTAGGTAGGTCACACTTATCTTGAACTCACGTTGACGCTGGCTGGTCACCTCCCCCCCCACTGGTCCTTCTGGGGTTCTCTGCCTGTGGGCATCACGAATGCTGTGTGATCGGGACACGATGGACAGTGGGGGTGCGCGTGGTGCATGACTTCTTGGCTCACAGATACACCACCAGCTTTTTAAAAAGACTTTCCCTCTTTTTGGAGCACACATACCCCATGCACGGCCTCTGCCATGATCAACAGCCCCCATCAAAGTAGGACATCCATTACAAGTGATGAACCTGCGTGGACACTTCGAAATCACCCGAAGTCCGTAGTTTACATTAGAGTTCCCTCTGGGTGTTATGCATTCTGTGGGATTGGGCAAATATATCATGGCACGGATCTGCTCTTGCATCCTGCAGAGTAACACCACTGCCTGAAAGATCCTCTGTGCCCCGCCTATGCATTCCTCCTCTCCCCCGGCCCCAGGAAACCAGTAACTTTTTTTTTTTAAGATTTTATTTATTTATTTGACAGAGAGAGCGAGATCACAAGTAGGCAGAGAGGCAGGCAGAGAGAGAGAGGAGGAAGCAGGCTCCCCGCTGAGCAGGGAGCCCGATGCGGGACTCGATCCCAGGACCCTGAGACCATGACCTGAGCCGAAGGCAGAGGCTACCAGTAACTTTTTTTTTAAAAGTCCCATCCTTTTGCCTGTTTCAGTGTCGTATAGGGCTCATACAAGATGTAGCCTTTTCAGACTGGCTTCTCTCACTTAGTAATCTACACTTAAATTTCCTCCTGCCTTTTCATGGCTTGATAGTTTGTATCTTCTTAGTGCTGAATAATACAATAGTAATAGTATTCACCTGCTAAGGACCACTTGATTGTTTTCAAGTTTTGGCCGTTGTGAACAAAGCTGCCGCAAATATCCATCTGCAGGTGTTCGTGTGAACATACATTTCAACTCCTTTGGGCAAAAGCCAAGGAGCACAAATGCTGGACCCTCTGGTCAGACCATGTTCGTTTTATAAGAAGTCACCAAACTGTCTTGTGGACTGTCTGCACCATTTTGCTTTCCCACCACCAGCAGCGAGCGAACGTTCCCATTGCTCCACATCCCGGCCGGCGTGGGGTGTCGTCCGGGACCCAGGGCTGGCTGTTCTCATAGACCATCCCATCAGATTGCACTTCCCCAACACGAGTTCAAGGATAAAATTCTTCAGAATTTCAAAATGCTGACCCCAGGGCATTCAACCAAGCTCAGGGCCCTGACTGGAGGGAGGTCGCAGCCAGTCCTCAGAAGTACGGAAGTTCTGGTAGAAGAATTCACTTCCCAGCGTCCACACCACAGGAACTCACGAAGGAAAGAGTTTTTCTCGCCCATACATGTTAGGTGGTGTTCGCCATCAACATCTCCTGACTCGGTTTGCCTCTTAATCTTCTTGCTTTATAATCTCCACCCTCTTCAAATATTGACAAACTCACCCAGTTGTCAGAAATCAAATTGCTTTCCCGGAATCTGGATTGCAGTTGGTCGCTATGTCACAAGGGGTCCCCTGGGAATCTGAGTCCTCTCCCGAGCCCGTCCCGGGCCCCTCCCCAGCCAGCCTCGCCAGCACTCCCTCCTCCCGTGTGCAGGCCTCTCTGTCATGCTGAGCCCTCTTCAGTCATGGTTTGGATCCCTGATCCAGATGTCCTGCCTGCCCACCCTGCTTTGGCTGAGCCAGAAAATCTAACATGCATCTGTGTTTTTTTGTACCTACCCATCGTGGGGTATTTTTCAGAACACTTCTTACACGTTTATCCAATGGGATCCTTATAATCTTCCCAGATCACGTATCTCTTCGGGTAAGGAGGAAACAGAGGCTCAGAGAAGAGGACTGTCTCAGAGTCTACGGGAGATCAAAGCCATGGGAAGAACAGCACAGTCCAGAGGGGCCACCGAGAAAGTGCGTGAATCTTCACAAACTGGCAAGGAAGTCAAACCCTGTTAGACCCCCATCATTTCAGGCACTGGGTTCTTTCCTTTCATTGTGAGAATGAATGGCTTCCATGCTAAATGGTGTTCTTGGGGATGGCAAGAGGAGAGGAAGCTCTCCTGCCATTTTTCTAGCTTGTTCCAAGTCTTCCTTACGGTGAACCTAGGATACAATAAACCTGCAGATCCTTCGAGGTTGCTGATGTGCTCTGCCCTGGGGGGACCTCAGTCAGAAAGCTGTTTTAAATTAGAAGCATCTGCAAACACTCCTACAAGGAGAGTTGGAAATACGGGATGATGAGGTGTGAATAATTTTCCCTCATCACGTGGGCTCTCAGGAGGTTTTCCTTCTTGCAGTGAATGAAACAAGAGGTGGTAAGTACAGACCCGAGGGCAGGCAGGGTCTGTCTTGTTTTCTCTTCCTGCTTTCAGGAAAGGGGGTGGAAATTCTTGAGCAGCCCTGTCAGGAAACAGCCCTGGTTTTTCCTCGCTACATTAGAGCAAACGTGAGCTACAAGACGGAAGCCGACTGGAGATTTCTTTCTGTGGGGCTTCCAGAACAGAGAGAAGGTTACTGCGCCGGAAGAGACCCCGGCAGCTACTGTGCTCCCTCAGGCTCTGGGGGTGTCAAGGGCATCTGTGACCCCAGGAGCTGTGACCCCCTCCACCCTCTCAAATGATGGGTGTGGATTTCCATGTCAAATATTTCTTTTCTTTTCTTTTTTCTTTTTTTTTAAAGATTTTATTTATTTATTTGACAGAGAGAGAGATGACAAGTAGGCAGAGAGGCAGGCAGAGAGAGAGGAGGAAGCAGGCTCGATCCCAGGACCCTGAGATCATGACCTGAGCCAAAGGCAGAGGATTAACCCACTGAGCCACCCAGATGCCCCTTCATGTCAAATATTTCACTTTATCCATGCAACATGGTCTTCTCAAGGAATCATTTCTACATTTCCTCTCCCTTTCCTGATCCATTAGCTTATTCCCATCCCTGGAGTGAACGTAAGCACATCTTCAGGAAAAGTCCTCCACTTTCCCAGAATACACCCCACGAGAGCCCAGAGCGAACTGCCCGGGAGCCTGATTTTCCGATTTGCAGAGGACAGGTGGAGGAGATTCGCAGAGCGAGGGGAGTGGAGAGCTGAATGCCAGCTGAATTCACGCAGGACCGAGTGGTGTGCCGACCCCGTCCTTTCTTCCCGCGGCTGTTCACTTAAGATCAGCCCACTGTCATGGTCATCGACAATGTGTGGATGAATAGAGCTTACACTAGATGAAGCAAGTGTTCAGAGGGGCTCTTCACAGAGGCTCAGGAGGCAAACAGAGGGACGGGTTCCAGTCCCAACACTGGCATTGACAACCGTGTGGCTGAGGTACCCTGCCCAGACCACCCCTCCGGGAGCAACTGCTCGTTCCCCAGCTTCTGGAAGGGTTGGCCCTAGACGGCTCTTGCTCCTTCTGGAACTTGCCCTCTCCCCAGACCTTGTTCCTCCCTGTGGCAGTCAGCCTCCAAGGACTTGTTGGTATACAGATAGAGACCCGGCCCCCCTGCTTTAGTGGGGGCCACTGTCAAGGGCTGACTTACCCGGGAGCTCCCGCACTGACTGAGAGCATGGAGAGACCAAACCGCAGCGTCCACCTCCTCCTGCTGCCAGTCCCGCTTCCTTCTCTCCCTCTGGAGCTGCTTCAGAGCAGCATACCTGGAATAATTCCCTGAGGGCAAATACCCATCTTGAGTCTGCTGCCTGTGGGATGAGTCTATGATGATGGCCTTAAGAAAGTTGATTTTTTTACATTGAAATGCACAGGAGAAAAATAGAATAATTCAAAAGGTCATCTAAAAAATGCAAACCAACAACAAAAAAGCAGAGCTGGTGGTCCTGGGCCACCTCCCTAGAGAGACCCACTTGCTCGTGTATGATTTAGACGGTGATGCCCAAAGAGGGGGCCAGGAATTCATGGATATCCTTGACCCTCTCAGGGAGCCCGTGAAGTCACACAATCTTCATTATAACACAGGCTATTTGTCTTTTCCACTTCCATCCCCTCACAGGTGTAGAGAGAACAAAAAGTTCATTGATGAGGTTTCAGATTTCACACTGCAACTGATTTTCAGAAGCTATCATTTGTCAAGTGCACTTTATTATTTGGAAAGACTATTAAAATACTTCTTCCTCTTCCAAGTACAGAACTGTATGGGGCTGGATTTTCTTCATGTACTTGAACCCAAACAAGTTATGGAAACATACTGAATGCAGAAGCAGATAGGAGAATCCAGCTGTCTCCCATTAGGACAGAAATTAAACAGATTTGCAAAAATGGAGAACCATACCATATTTTTTGCTTTCTTCTCCCTGCTTTAGAATAAACCAAACAGTTGGAAACTATTGGAAAAAATAGTTATTTTTCATCAAAATGTTATTTTGGTTAACATGGAATGGGTTCATCATTATTATTTTGTTTTATTTTATTTTATTATTACTTTTTTAAAGATTTCATTTATTTGACAGAAAGAGAGAGAGATCACAAGTAAGCAAAGAGGCAGGCAGAGAGAGAAGAGGAAGCAGGCTCCCTGCCGAACAGAGAGCCCGATGTGGGCCTCAATCCCAGAACCCTGAGATCATGACCTGAGCCGAAGGCAGAGGCTTTAACCCACTGAGCCACCCAGGCGCCCTGATTTTATTTTTTTAATTTTTTTGTTGTGTTATGTTAGTCACCATAAAATACACCAAAAAAAAAAAAAAGTTTTTGATGCAGTGCTCCAAGATCCATTGTTTATGTATAACACCCAGTGCTCCATGCAATCTATGCCCTCCTTAATACCCACCACCGGGCTCACCCATCTCCTACTCCCCTCCCTCTAAAACCCTCAGTTTGTTTCTTGGAGTCCACAGAATCTCATGGTTTGTCTCCTCCTCCAATTTCCCCTAATTCATTTTTCCTTTCCTTCTCCTAATGTCCTACATGTTATTTCTTATGTTCCACAAGTAAGTGAAACCATATGAGAATTGGCTTTCTCTGTTTGACTTATTTCACTCAGCATAATCTCTTCCAGTCCCATCCGTGTTGATGCAAAAGTTGGGTATTCATCCTTTCTGATGACTGAGTAATATTCCATTGTATATATGGACCACATCTTCTTTATCCATTCGTCTGTTGAAGGGCATCTCGGTTCTTTCCACAGTTTGACTATTGTGGACATTATTATTTTAAAATGAAATAATAATTTGAAGTTCTTAGTTTTAATTTCTAATATGGTTAACTTTGATAGCTCTAACCAACATGAATAAAAGCATACTGAGATCCTCAAGAATTTATAAGTGTGAAGAGTTCTAAAGATCAAAACTTAAAATACTGCTCCTTTTCTCCCCCTCATTACAGAAGGAATAGATGTTCCTTATTAAAGATACAGGGAGCAACATATACAAGAGATAATAGTCTATAATCCCATCACTGAGAAATATTCTCTCTTTCAGTATTTCTCTTCTGCCATATCAATATCACACATATATAGTGATTCTGAAAGACTGTTTTAAAGTCAACATCTTGTTTGCTCGTTTACCATTCTATACAACACCAAATATATCACTTAAAATAGGGTCAGGTGTCCCTTTGAGTGGCTGTGCCACTGATGAATTAGCCACCTGGCCATGTTGGACATTTAAGTATTTGACGCGTGACATGTTCTGCTGTTATAAATACAGCAGAGAGATGAACATCTTTGCAGCAATATTAATGCAGCCTTGTTCTGGAATTTTCTCTTAGAAGCATTTCCCAGATGTCAAAGTGTTGGATCAAAGGGTATATTCATGTTCTAAAGGCATCAGATATATACATGTGCGAGTGTGTGTGTGTGTGTGTGTGTGTGTGTGTGTGCACGCACGCCTGGGTGTATGTGGCCAAATTCCTCTCCAACTGGAGGACCTCCCATGAACCAGGGACTGGGTCTCTATCACTCAAATCTGTATTTCCACAGACAGAGGGATGGATGAATGAATACGTCATGGTGTGAGAAGGACCGTTTCTTTGTGCACAGGTTGAAACTGGGCATTAGCAGTAAAAAAAAAATTTTGCATTTTTGCTTAGTAAAAAACGACAGTCTCTCATCAGTATTCTGCCTTGGAAGTTTCCCCCTTGGTAACATGAGGTTGAAAATGTCATCGTGTGCTTACTGGACATTTGTTTTTATTCTTTGTCAGCTGCCAAAACAACTGAGTCCTGACACCCAACCTCTTTCTCCGGCCAGCACTCAAGCTCCGCATTGATCGGGTGTCATAACTCAGCCATGGTAGAGTACAAATAAACCAGAGAAGGGTCATGATCTCAGGGACTAATTCTCCAGGATGTTGTAGAGGAAAGAGTGCTTTTTAATTTTTTAATTTATTTTTAATTTTTTAAGCATTTATTTATTTATTTTCAGGAGAGAGAGAGAGAGAGAGAGAGAGAGAGAGAGAGAGAGAGCGCACAGTCAGGAGGAGCAGAAGGAGGGAGAGTCTTAAGCAGATTCTGCACTGAGCTTGGAGCCCAACACCGGGCTCGATCTCATGACCCTGAGATCATGACCCAAACCGAAACCAAGAGTTAGACACTTCACCGACTTCACAGCCCAAGCGTCTCAAGAAAGAGTTATAGAGCCCCGTTATAGAGCTATAGTAGAGAAAATGAGAGGCCATCTCTGTGGAGACATACCTCAGTCGGATCTAAACAGAAACCTCGAAAACAAGATGGCAAGTTTTTCACAGGTGGGTGTGCATATTCTCAGTATAACCAGATATTTGCATCTTCTTCCTCCTTGCTCAGGGTTTTCCACACGTGAGTTTTTCGCCACTGGTTCTACCGTAACTCCATGCTACCCAAACTCTCCCGTATATATTTTCTTTAAACTGACTCAAAACTTAATTAATGTATTTAAAAAGGAATGTGGATGTGGGCGAAAGGAAAACCAGTACTATTTCCCACAAATAAAAAGCACCATTAAAAAACAACGCAGCAACCGTAAAGAAAAATCTGACATGCCAGCTAGATTCCCTTGTCGGCCCCACATCTGCACCCAAGTCCTGATCATGTTGTTAAAAGATGTTAAAGAAATTCTGGCATCGACCAAGACTTTCTCCTCGACACAATGAGAAGCACTAAATCACAATAGAAATCAAGTTGCCCAGGGAATGACGTTCTCACTTTCTTTGTGATTTGACATTATTTCAAGCTCACTTCATACACCATGTAAGTCTGTCTTCTCTACCATCACGGGCATGTGGTCTGTAATTTGTGAAATGCTCTCCTAGTGAATTATTAATCATTTATTAATTGAAGTGAGAATATTTGTATTACTACTTCAGTTACTTTTGCCTCCCAGTTACTATGTCAGACTATTGTTGGTTGAACAATCAGTACACTGTGCTGTTTTTTTTAAAAATCCGGACACAAGTCTTTGAGCTATTCTTTCACACAACTTCTCAATCATTACAACTTCCGTTTTTTAGATAAGCGAAGTCAGGCTCAGGGAGGGTAAAAAACTTAGCTAAGTTCTCAACAACTAGTGAGTGAATAGAGTTGACATTCAAATGTAGACCTGCTATTACTTATAATAGGTTGATGTTATTTACCCTATAGACCAGCTACCAACTTCACTACGGTTTCACTCCTCCAGCCCCCACATCCCTCCATAAGAAACCAGTTCCAGTAGCTTTTCTCTGCCAAAGAGCTAGGATAGGGAACTCCCACCAAGTGTTATTCTTCCTCAGGCATGGGCGCAGGTGCGGTTTTGACTCTTGGGACCAATCACAGATGTGATCCACACTGACCTTTATTTTTACCCAAGTGAAATCTGCTTTAAAAGAAAAAAAAAAAACTAGGCTATCTCAAACGAGAAGAGAAGTCAAAAAACGACACAATGTACATTCTGAGAGAAGGGAAGTATGGCCTGTGCCTTCGTCCACACGAATGGATTTACAGAATTTTATGGACCAATGATAGTTGATCAGACTTCATGTCTTTGAAGTCCAGAAGATGGGAGATCCTGTGATTCCATCGTGAGCTGCCTCTAAGAGGCATCTTGTGTTTGTCCATTCATGCTGCCATTCAACCATCCACTCCATCATCCAACCACCCACCTACCCACCCACTCACCCAAGTGCCCAACCGCTCATTTATCCCCCCAACCACCCACCAACCCAGTCATCTTCTATCCAGCTGGCCAGCCATTCTTCTTCCATCCACCCATCCACCCACCCACTCTTTTAGCTTTCAACATTTAGCAAGAACTTATGTGCCAGTGTCTATACGACACGTTGAGATTATAAAAGGAAACAAAGATAAAAAGAATATAGTCACTATCTGGGCCACAGAATAACAGGGAGAAACATATGTGTGTAATCTGGGGAAAAAACCGTTCAAACAGCAGCCAGCAAAGGGGGAATAGGAAGCTGAGGCTGAGATGCCGTAGCTCAGCCTAGGGCGGAGGAGAAAGGTTTCCTGAAGGAAACATCTTATACATGAGCTGCATAGGAAGGGACATGGGTCTGGTGAAAGCCAGGGGCCGGGCAGGGTAGAGAAAGTGGTTTCTAGAACACAGGGTTGCACAGGCAAAGGGCCTGCCCTAATGGAACTTCTCGTAACACAGTGCTGGTTTATGAGGCGTGTATAAGGCCCTTGAGGTTTTGAGAAGATTTGCCTACGCCTTGGTTGATCTCCCTGGAGATTCAGATTCCTGCCTGGACTGCCTCTGCTTAAGGACTTGGATTTTCATTTGTGTTTGCATTCTGATGTTGGCTGAATCTTGGTCAATATTGTCTCAGTTCATTCGGCACCGGGATTAAATGCCACAGTATTACTCAGAGCAATTAACCTTTAGTGTTCAGCTCAGCATATCCACTGTATCCCTGCCCAACAAGAGACTGGGCTTTTCTCCAGCTCATTTCCCCGGGCCTGAGGCTGCCTGTTGGTAGACATTCGGTGCAGCATTCTTTTGCCTGCGGACGAATGTTGTGGCAGTTCTCCCAGACAACTGAGGTGAAACCAGTACAGGATCTGCTCTTTGCGTCTTCTTGGCATCCCCGTGAGGCCATGATCCACCCCCACTTGCTTTATGGTAAGGCTGAGAGTCGAAACCAATATGTGTTCTTCACTCTTTTGCAAAGGACTCTACTTTATAGCATCAAGGTACACATCAATAAGTCTGCCGATAACTCAAACCTATCGCTCCCAAAATACTATAGTGCCTGACAATAACTTCATCTGAAAATTGAGAAAAAAGTGGGCTTGGGATTGAAAAGGCTGTGTGATCTTGGGCAAGTTACTTAACTTCTCTGGGCTTCAGTTTTCTCCACTCGTAAAAATGAGATGACACTAGTGCCTACCTCATGAAGTTTTTATGAGAACTAGAAAAGTTAATATTTGTAGTGTTCAGAACAGTTCCTAGGGTAGAGTAAACACTGAAATGTTTGTTAAATGTAATAAAAATAGGCACACGGTATGAGGCAGAGGTTAAGAGCAGAGGTGCAGGAGCTATAGGCAGGTTTGGGTTCTAATGTGAGTCCTGCCACCACGTACTTGGGCAAGTCACTGGATCTCCCTGGGACTCAGTTTATTCACTACCCAAAATGGGCATAAAAACACTTTCTTCCTCTTAGGACTACGTGGGGTTGATGGGAGATAGTGCACACAAAGCTCTTGGTAGAATCTTGACATAAAATAAATGGTGGTTGTTTCGTTCCCTGTTATTATTACTCAGTTGAAGTCCCAGCTCAGTTGGCCAAATAGTTATAAGAACAGATGGGTACCAGCAAAGCAAACTCCATGCCTTTGTGATTTCTACCTCCTCCCCTTCTTCATGTCCTTGAGTGTCCACCATTCAGGGACCCCTGTAGGAGGTGAGAGGACCTTGATTCATCTTGACCACAGTCCTGGGACACAAGTAATATTAGCCTTCTTTTAAAAATGTGGATTCTGAGTCTTGGTGACCAACTATGAGTCATTTCACTTTCTTCTGCTTCAAATTCTTTTTTTTTTTAAGATTTTATTTATTATTTATTTGACACACTGAGAGAGATTACAAGTAGGCCGAGAGGCTGGCAGAGAATGGAGAGAAGAGGAAGCAGGCTCCCTGCTAAGCAGAGAGCCCCATGTGGGCCTCGATCCCAGGACCCTGAGATCATGACCTGAGCTGAAGGCAGTGGCTTTAACCCACTGAGCCACCCAGGCACCCTGCTTCAAATTCTTTATCTGTAAAATATGAAGAAAAAAGTAGCTACTCTGAAAGCATGGGTGAAGACCAAGTGGGACAGGCTATAGAAAGCTTGCGATGATTGTGCCTCACACACAGTAAGCGCTCAATGTTTGTAATGAGTAATTTACAGCAACTTTTACTTCTCTAATGATTCTGCCCACTTTTACCACTATCCTAAACTCCCAAGAGAGAGGAGAATTTTGAAAACCAGGGCCACAGCTTCTTCTTATCATGCTATCACGATGACACATTTATTGCCACCAATTTCCCGGGAATCATATTTTCTCTTGTCTAAGTTACAACGTGTAAACTTTCACAAAAGGATACTGCCTTGTTTGAAAGCCAAGAACAGCTGTTCACAGAGCATGTGCTATAAGGAGCTTCTCAAACAACCCCACACCCTTGCCACCAAGTTTGTTTTCTGAAGGGCAGTTCTGCATTCTTGACAATATCTCCTCTAAAAGGAAAGAATTTCAGTGACTGGATCTTTCCCCATTGGTTTTTCTCCTCCTGTGACTATGGAATCATGGCCAGAATCCAAGAGAACCATCCACTAGTGCCTCAGTGAGAGTCAAAAGAAACAGATGGCACACTCATGAGAACAACTCAAGGAAGATTTATCTCCTGAGAGACCGATTTCCGAGTTGTGGGCATGGCTTGAGCAAAGGACAAAGACACCATGAAAACCCAAAGGGTAGCATTGATGGACCCAGCAAGAAAGAGAATGGGATAAAGCTGGTTACTTTAGGAGCAGTGACTTTTCATGGGAGGATGCAGCCAGCCTTTTGTGGAAGGACACAGGGACAGGGGTCACCTCACTCTCCTTTCTTCTTCCAATTTCCTGCCTGGTATTCTCATTGGCCAAACCCAACCAGAAGCCCAGCGGCATAGCACTACATCAACCGTGTGTTGATATAGTCCATCAGCCTGGCCTTGGGAGGCAGAGAGCAGATTGAGAGGGGTCAGAGGTGGGCAGGGAAGGCCAAAAGGAAGAAATGCCCCTGGAGAGGCATGGCTTATGGGCCATGTGGATTTGAAGGCATTAGAGAAGTTGGTCTTGTAAGACCAATGGCGTTGTTGATTGACCACTGAGACTGTAACTCAAGGTACCAATGAAAGTTGGGCAAATCTTTGAAGACAAGACTATCACACTGCATTCCAACCCAAGAACTACCCCGTCTTTCTCGGGGGAGCATACTACAAAGCCCAGATAACAGAATGTTTGACCGAAGGAAAATAGATCTTCTTATTCGCCTCTGGATTAGCTTTTCCTCCACTTCCTCTGCCAACATGCGATTCTTTTGTTTGAGCACACACAGCCGGTAAGACGCTCTGAGGATGCTTCCAGCAGCTGACAGCGCATGGGGGTTGGCTTTTCTGTGCTCTGGGTACCCTCTGTCCCCCCCTGTTGGATTTTATACTCCCCGGGAGCCAGCTGTGTTTGCGTTCATACCTACTTATGCTGGTCTTACCTGTGAGTGATCACTGAAATGAATAATAAATAATTCAGTAAACTATAAGGATCAAAATAAAGGGAATTATTGATTCAGTAAAAAAAAAAATCAGTTAAGTTCTGGGGGGTGGGAGGGCAGAACTCACCAAAGGCGAACTTCAAAAAAATAAAAATAATTGCTATCAAACTGGCTATGAACAAGGCAACAGTGGATGATGAGGGAAACCCTAAGAATCTAGAAAGACCTATGTATAAGTTATGGTTGTTAAGCATGTATTTTCCCCTCGTCCCCAATTCAAGCCAATAGCCAGGCTTTAGAAATTCTTGCTTTGAGGGATTTTTTTCAAGAAGGACAGAAAGAAGCGTCTGCTGAAATCACTTCGGCTAAAGCCTTGGTAATTTCCTAGAAGATCCGACATCATTTTCCTTACCCCAAAATTTTCTCATGCCCTTTCCTCTCTTGTACTTCAGAGACACCTGGAAACCTTTCCTCATTGGTCTTTTAACTTTACCAAGGATGAAACATGCTCTTCACTTTGGACTAGTTCTGCTTTATAGCACAATTCTCCAAGGGAGCTGAGAACGTTCTGAGTAGGAGCGTCCCTCCTCTCTGCTCACATGGCTTCTTCTTCACTCTCTCTCCACTAGATGGCGAGCCCACAAGGACTGGACATGTGTCTCAGGGGTTCTGGTCGCCTCACTGCCCAGCATCTTCTGGAACATTCTAGATGCTCAATAAAGTCTTGTGGAATTGTCTGAAAAGTTTTTGAAGAATATTGTCAGAGACACAAAAGGACTCAAAGACTTTCTATTTGTAGGTAATAAAATATTATGCAAACTAAACTTGAGGGAGTTTGGGGGCTTCGGCTTGCTAACAATAAGTCTGTATATGTAAGTAAGCAAAGGCAGAAATGAGCAAGACACAGTTAGGTCAAGGAGTTTGGTCCCCTAAGTTTGTTAGGATTTTTCTTTCTAATGACATGTTTCTTCTCTTTGCCTGAAAGATTCGTGTATCTGTAGGGAGTACACTTGGCCACAAGTAGCAGAACGCCCCCCAAAGCAGTGGTTTGAACCATAAGTACACTGATTTACAACGTAACAAGTCCACAGAACTGCCACCCCAGGGAGATGCTGTGGCTTACTAATGTCCTTAATAAGGAAAGTAAAACTTGTAGCCATTCAACTGAACTCCCCTCAGAACACGGACTTTTGTCCTTGGGTTTATTAGTTCATGGTTGTACTGATCTCAATATCATACCCTGATATTTAGCACGGCAGCAACCGAAGCAAGAAGTGGTATTCTATCTTCTTTGTGTGGCTCTCTCTGATGGGAGGAAAATATTTCCAAGAACCCCCAAATGAGTTTCCCCTCCCTCATTAGTCAGACCTGAACCAAATGGGTCAGCGGTCCACCGGCAGACAAATCACTGGCAAACTGTAACATGTTGCCATGAGCCGCCATTGCTTGGAAGCAAGTGTGCCTCATCCTCAGGACTAGATGCACCACCGTCTGCAATAATGGACCTGGTTCTCTTTGCAAAGAGGTGGGGAATTAACCATGCCTGCTGCCAGTTTTTTGTTCCTATGGCATATCTCAAATACTGAGGTGTTTACTTTTAAGGTAGGAGTTTTGAAATCATGAGAGGTCCCCCAAGAAATTAGCCCAGCTATCCGTGCATTTGTGTCTCAAGATCAAAGAGAGAGGTTTTATACATTCAAAGGACAGCATTTAGGTTTTTCTTGGGCAAGGGAGATGCAGAGAAGGTCAGAGAAGGGAAGTGGGGGCCGGTGGTTGAGAAAGTGGAGATGTTTCTACCTTGCTGCCCAATACCAAGAAAGGGACAACCCTTCTCTGGTGGGGTTGCTGTTTCTGTGGGTACCAGGGTCCAGCACCAGCCTTGCTTTCCTGTTCCCATTGGGGGACAACTCTGGGATGCCAGTGGAATCCAGCTTCTGGAGTGGAAGTTCTAAGAGCGGCAATGAGGGTCCAGACCCCGAGCCTGGGGTCCGGGGGAAGACTTGCCAAAAGGAGCATCTTTGAGACTCCTCGAAGCATCTGGGTTCCTCAGATGTTGGAAGAGCTGGTCAGGAACAGAGGTAATTCGCAGAAGCAGTGACTGTGACCTCATGGTGAATACTTGGGGACAATGAAGCCCCAGTTTCCCACCTATAAAATAGGGATTATAATAGTATCTACCTCACAGGTAGGATTAAACAATATCATATGTTTAAGTGTTTAGCACAGTGCCTGGAACATAATAAAGTTCGTAAATAGTAGCTATTATATTATTATAAATTAGTGATATATTATATAAAATATGTTTATGTATTTTATTATATATTATATTATATAATTATATATGTAATTATAAATATATAAATATAAGTATATTAATATAATATTAAATAACTAAATGATTAATATAATGTATAATTGTCATCATATTATATTATACATATATTATATAAATAAAATATAAAATCACATCAAGTCATATTAAATTATAATTATAGAAATTATTATATAATTATATAATAATTATTAATTAGATAAATAATTCATATTATATTAATATATTATATTATTTTTATTTTCTAATATTGTATGATTAATAAGAAAAAAGCAGAGACCCCATAACCAGGACCGAGATTGAATTTCTAGGTCATCAAATTGGTGAAGATTTACTGCTGGATTCATTTGAAAAAGAATAAAAGAAGGGATGCAACATTTCTTGAATCTAAATGGGGGTGGAGAGAGACAAATTCCCATTCCTTACATTAGGGAATTAACCGAGGGTTCAAGTCCCTTTGGAAACCATGCTCTTTTAGGCAGGCCAACCTTCCAATTCTACCATTCATGGTACCACAGCCGAAGTGGTCACAACTTTATCCCACTGTTTCTGTTGTCTCTACACTGAATTAGGCATGTTATGCTTTAGAGTGCCTGTCTGTCAATCAGTCCATCTGTCCACCCATCGACCTACCTAATTTATGTAGGGCTTCATACAGCATTATCTCATTTAACCTTCACCAAAACCCTGGAGGTGAGAACAGCAGCTTTCAAACTTTACCGATGGTCACTTACAATCAAGACATACATTTGTTCGGGGTGCATGGGTGGCACAGTTCATTGAGTGACGGATTCTTGGTTTCAGCTCAGGTCGTGATCTCAGGGTCATGAGATTAACCTCCCTTGTCTGGCTCCATGCTCAGGGTGGAGTCAGCTTCAGACTCTCTCTGCTTCTCCCTCTGCCCCTCCCTGCTGCACTCTTTCTCTCTTTCTCTCTAAAGTAAATATATAAATCTTTAAAAAAAGACATTCATTTTTGGGGCACCTGGGTGGCTCAGTGGGTTAAAGCCTCTGCCTTTGGCTCAGGTCATGATCTCAGGGTCCTGGGATTGAGGCCCGCATCGGGCTCCCTGCTCAGCGGGGAGCCTGCTTCCTCCTCTCTCTCTCTGCCTGCCTCTCTGCCTACTTGTGATCTCTCTCTCTCTTTGTCAAATAAATAAATAAAATCTCTTTCAAAAAAAGGAAATGATACTAGCCCCACTTTTCAGATGCTAAAACCGGGGTTCAGTGAAGTTAATGCCCCACTGAGTGTGATGAGTCTTAATGAGTGTGATGCCTCACATCGCACAACCTACAGATGTCATTGCCAAGACAGCAGTGCACGTCCTGGGGCTACTGATGTCCCTGCCGCTTCTCCCAAAAACGTGGTAGGTTATCAGTGGTGGAGAGTAAGACGCTTGGAGGCATTACACAAATGAATCCTATGTGTTTGAAATGAATAAATAAAACAAGCTTATCAAGAAATGTCATACACATGATTGAGAAATATTATTACTTAGGACAACGACACATAAAAAGAAAATGAATGGATTACAGGAAAAATATTGAGTAAATAATAATGGAGATATTACATGTAAAAAATGTTAATAGCTTATTGGAATGCTGGAGAGTAAATTTTTTAAAGATTTTATTTATTTATTTTGAGAGAGAGGGAGAGGACTCGAACAGGGGGAGGGGCAGAGGGAGAGAGAGAAGCTCAAGCAGACTCCCTGCTGAGCGCGGAGCCCCACGTGGGGGCTTGATCTCAGGACTGTGAAATCATGACCTGAGCCAAAATCAAAAGTCAGATGCTTAACCAACTGAACCACCCAAGTGGTCCTAGAGAATAATTTTTTAAATGGTGGAATAGAGAATGTAGTCTGTATTTTTAATAAGTTAAGTCATTATCTCTAGGATCATAGTATGATATAATCAGAGCCCCTAATTGTCCGGGGATGGGGGCATATTCACAGCTCTTTCCCATGGGGCACAGCCCGATGCTGGACACCTGGCAATCTACCCTCAGTAAATGTTGCTGAATGTGTGGTGCGGATGAAGGAGCCCAATAACCTGGCTGCTCTGTCACCAAGTTGCTGTGTGACCTTAGGCAAGTCACTTCACCATTCTGTGCCCCATTTTAATTTTCTTTATAAAACTAAAGGGATGGAAAAGTTTGCATCTAAAGCATATTCTAGTGTTAAATTTCTGGGGGCGGCGAGTTAACTAATCCAAAACACATTTATTGGGCACATCTTCCAACTATTTTTTGTGAGAGAGCATAGCACAGAGATTCAGAGCCGGGAACTCTGGGGGCAGATGACCTGGTTTGAATTCTGTCTCCGTCAGTTTTTGCTGTATGACTTTAAGCGAGTTCCTTAAATGCCCTGCACCTGGGTGTTCCATAGGACCCATGAGGGCAGTGGAGGTCAGGCACACCAATTGCCAAAGGGGCAATGCTGGGCATATTGCAATGAAATATTTTTGAGACTTCTTAGCCAACAATTTTTACTTAGCCAACAATTTTACTACCATGTGCCAGGCACAATTTAGGTGAGAATCGGAGGGCTGTTTTTTAAATACACGAATCACATTTATTTTCTAAAGAAGTAAAGGCGAGGAAGGTGGTTCTTGTCTAATGTCGTATTGCGTTTGCCAAGATGAATTTACAGAGGAGCAATTTTCACCCAGGACGGCCAGACCCCTCGTGCACTTCCTAAGATGACCACCAGGGGGTGCGGTTGGATTACATTTTAGGCCGGCGGGGCCTGGCGCTCCCCCGCTGGGGATTTTGCAAAACAAGCAATAATTGTCTTTTAAAATCTTCAACACCCGGAATCAGCAGCAGCTAGAATAAGTAAAGGCTCTCTTGATCACTTAATGCTATCAAATAGTAAAGACGAAGGTGTGTTGCAGCGCTGGTTCTCTAACGGCCAGCCTCACGGACATCCCCTGGGGGCCTCGGAGATGCAAATTCCCCAGCCTCACCTCTTCCGGGGCTGAACGAGCAACTCCGGGCTGGACCCAGCCGTCCCGGGTTTCCCAGCCCCGGGGGAGGCCGAGGCCCCTGGGTCGGAGAACCTCCGTGCTAGAGCAGTGCTCCGCAGCAAACAGCCCTGTGTTGACTCCCAATGTAAGTAGGTAAAGAAGGGGCGTTGGGTGAGTCCGGGGACCAGCAATTCTGACTACAATGTGGGGGCTGTTAGAAATGCAGTGTCAGGACGCAGCCAGACGCGCGGGACCAAAATTGGCATTTTAACCGGATCCCCGAGATTCGGTACAATCTCTTTCTCTTCCCCCCCCTTTTCCTACTCCAACCCTCCTCTTACTATCCCCAATTCTCACGTTTTCAGCAACAGTTCTGCGAACCCCAAGAGTGCGGGCTGCCCAGGAGGACAAGGACCAAAGGATGGAGGGGAAGAAGGCCTCCCCACCTCCTGCTCTGAAATAACTTCGGTGCTCCTCGCCTGAAACAGCACTAGATGGTTCCACGGGCAGGGAGGGCGCCCCTGGGGTGTGAGCGCCGCTGGTACATCACTTGAGATTCTGAGTCGTCCTGGTGGCGCTGGGCCGTGAGAGCAAACTGCCCGCCAGTGAAGGTGGATGGAGGAGGGAAAGAGGGGAGGCTGGAGACCTCTGGGTGTGTTTCTAGCTGGTGCTCAACTGCCACCTGCTCTCGGAAGCTTCCGGACGGGGATGCTTCTTCCCAAAGGGGTCTTTTGCCCTCAGGGCCCCCGTGGCAATTCTAGGGGTTGAGAAAGAACCACAGACTCGCAGCCAAAAGGATCAGGAAGGTCATCATGGAATTGAGGAGAGGGTCAGGAAGGGGGAACCCTCTTGAGAGGAAGGAAGTGGGCAGCCAGCCTGAGGTTACACTCCAAGAGGACGTCGGGGGCATTGCCCCCTGGCCCCATCACGGTCTCTCTCCCTCCAGCCCTCTGCTGGGGTCCCTCGGTGGCTGAAACCAGTCCGGGGAGATCGGAACCATGAAGACCTTACTGGTAGTCCCGTATTGGTCTAGGTGAGATGTTTCAGAGCACAGTGTTGATCCGGGGCTGAATGGAAGCATCCAGCTCAGCGGTCCAGGGATGGGCAGATAACCCAGTCTGGCCAACGAGACGTATGGGAAGATCTGCTGGGCGCTTCTGGGGAAGACCTTCTTCCCTGACTGCTAGGGGAAGAAGGCTCCTTCCCTCCCTTCCTGCTGGGGATGCTGGACTCCTTGGACTTCTGCAGCCGTTTTGAGGCTCTGAGGCGATACCAAAGAGAAAGACTGCAGCCGGTGAGGTCAGCACGGTAGAGAGCAGATGGGGTAAATGAGGCAGGCTCTTGCTTTCATCCACAAGGACCAATCTCTCCCAGATCTGTTTGTCTGTCTTGTCTGCCCCACGTGTTAGCACTTAGGATGCTGAATCCCATTTGCACCTGTCTTCCTCTCCTGATTGTGAATTCCCTCATGATTGTGGAGAGATCTATGTAAAAAACCTTGAATTATAATAATTTTTTTTTTGGTGGCAGATTGTGTTTCTTTTATGGTACCTCCTTTCTGGGACTGAACCACATGGGTCACGATTTAATGGGGCTCTGCTGTATTTTTTCCTGCTCCCTCTCACCGTCATCATCATAGATTGCAGGAACTCAATCCATAATTGACTCTCTCTGATGCCGACCGTGCCATGTGGTCAAAGAGCTTGTGCTTTGTGTCATGTGGACCTGGGCTCAAATCCTGGCTTACTAGCTGTGTGCTTAGGTACTTTTCTTGACTTCTCTGAGCAAAATTAGGATACGAATACACACCCCAATGAGCTGTAATACAGCCTAGTCCCAAAACCCATTGATGTCTCCCAATAAATATTTCCCTTTTCCTCTATGCCATTTCCTTTCTCATGGAAGATACCAAAAAGCCCCAAGGCAGACCTTGGGGAGGACCCAAGTAATGAAATGAAAAGGCCCAAGCCTCACCCAAGGAGGCAGGAGTGACACACGGGGTCGGATTTGTGCCGAGCTTCCAGCCGAGTGAATCCAGAGCAACCGAGGCTAGCCAGACATCGTGGCATTCGTCACTTGGATAAGCTTAAAAGTGACGGCGACCAGAATTTTTGAAAATCCTGGGCAGGCAACTCACAGAGAAGCAGGATCGGCACTTGACAACCGCTGAGCTTTCCTTCGACCTTCGGATGGTAGTGGACGGCCTGTTTTCCTCCTGCGGGTGCAGAGCGAGTCCAGCGAGGATCTTCCGGTAACAGGTGTCCTCGCGCTGGAGTGTGGCGCATCCCCCAGCCAGGGTCCCTGGAAGTTTCTGAGCAATAATGGTTCCCAGGTCACTGGAGTCACCGAGGGCAGAGGTGGTGGATGCCCCGGCCTGAAGCTGGTCTCTATTGACAGAGATGGGAAAGCTCCCATTGTCAGCACGTGCTCACACACTCACACACTGACACACACGCACACACACACACACACACACATACACACACACACACACGGGACCAGGGGCATCTACGGGGCCTGCAAGCAGCAACATGTGGAAGATACAATAAGGCGAGAATCACCAGGTGTGTAAACGGAGAACCACTACCATTTCCTGACGGCCAAGGACACGCCGAGTGTTGTGCCAGGTGTTCCTCTTACAGATGTGGAAACTGAGTCTCAAACAGGCACCTGAAGTTACCCAAGGGCGTGCCCTTAGGACACAGTGGCACCGGGATGCGGCTTTCGACCTAACACCGAACTCAAGGTGCTTCCACGACGTGAGGCGAAGGCCTGGCCAAGAGGAGGACAGGACTACAGCTTAGAGCCCCCGTCACACCGGAAAAGTAGGGTTTCGAGCCGGAACCAGGCGGCACCTTTTCCTTTTCTGAAACCGAGGAACTGACTTACTCTCTCTGGACCTTTAGCTCATGTGTGAATTTAGATGATGTTCTCTGCGCTTGGCGGAGTAGCTAACAGACAACTGTAAAGTGCTTTGGCGTTTCCAGAGGACGTTGCAAGGCTTCCTGTCCATCACCGGTGAACAGGCTCCGCCGGTGTCCCGCTGTTCATGGAAGGAGCAGGGCTTTCAACGAGGCAGACGCCAGCTCCGCTAGTTTTCTTGTTAAACCTCAATTAGCCCATCTATAAAATGGGACAATAATGTCTAGGTTGTGAGAATGAAATGACTTAAGTCATTTAGTCCAGGGCTTAGCAGGTACTGAGTAGGTGACTGTAATATCATCATTAGTGAGGAAGAGGAGACAGAAAGCAATTGTCTCCAGTCACGGATGCTGAGTTCTGTACAAATGTGGCCTGTTTTCTCGGAGCAGGGGGATGAGGGAGCGTACGGAGGTAGCTCTTATTTTCCGAAAGGGGAAGGTGTGGGATGATGGAGAAGGCACTAAGCTCTGTATCAGGGAGCCCTAGCTGCCATCTGCCCCCTTGCTTCTGGGCCTCGCTCTTCTCGTGGCATAAGGTCGGTTTCTTTAGATGAAGGAGCCCTAAGGGGAGTGAGGTCTGTGGGGTACTGGCTCGCAGGGATGGGCACAGGGGTCTTAATCATTACACAGGCTGTGATCCAACTATTCAGGGAAATGAGGCGCTAAGCAAATTAAATTTAAACATTTAAATTATGATTATGGGACTTCTCAGAGCCTTGAAGGTGCTCCGAGACCTCCAAGACGGTGTGGGGTGGACGGTATTTCCCAAACTTACTTGAAAGACACTTTGGAATCATTTTACTTGATCATGTGTGAAGCTGTTCTAGACCTGAAATTCTGTGATTTTAATATTTGGCCATGTAGAATGGTTGGGTTTTTGTTGTTGTTGTTCCTGTTAGTTGTTTGTTTTGGTTTTTTGTTTGTTTTTTGAGAGAGAGAGAGAGAGAGTGAATAGGGAGGGGCAGACGGAGAGGGAGAGAATTTCAAGCTGGCTCCACGCTCAGGGCAGAGAGGCGGAGCTCTGATCCCACAACCCTAAGATCATGACCTGAGCTGAAATCACCCAACCAACTGAGCCACGCAGGCACGCCGAATGGGTGGTTCTTCAGAGGACAGCAACAAAATGTTTCTGGTTAGGACTTATGGTTATTGATAAGGCAAAACCTCTCTCTCTTTTATCTCTGGAGACAGAGGTGATTACTCGGTAATTTTCCCCTCATTTAAACTAGAGAGACACTTCAATCGCATCACTTGCTCCTGTAGATTGAACCTGGTGTTAGAGTGAAGGGGAAAGTGATCCTGGTGTTCTGAGTAACCAGGAAGATGATGACGAGCCAGCCCCAACATGAGTTTGGGCGCACAGATGAAGAGATACCAAGACGTCGAGCTGTCAGGATCATCTGAATCAGAACAGGACGGTAATGACAACAAACATCTCTCATTTTAGCTTTTCCTTTTAAATTTTGTCTTGATTTATAATCTTTTTAAAAAAATATTTTATTTATTTATTTGACACACAGAGAGAGATCACAAGTAGGCAGAGAGGCAGGCAGAGAGAGAGTGGGGGGGAAACAGGCTCCCCGCTGAGCAGGGAGCCCAACGCGAGACTCAATCCCAGGACCCTGAGATCATGACCTGAGCCGAAGGCAGAGGCTTAACCCACTGAGCCACCCAGGTGCCCCTTGATTTATAATCTTAAATGATAGAACTGCTACACAGAAATATCGTGATCGTTACTCGTTACTAAGTGCCTACCATGTGTTTAGGACTAGTCTGTCTGTCTGTCTATTTGCATCCTAGCAATAGGTCCATCCTTATGAGACAAGTCCTGTTACTTTCCACCTTTCTGCCGGTGAGGAAACGGAGACAAACGAACTCAGCCAAATTTCCAAAAGCATGCAGCTCATTAGGGGGACAGTCCAAATCCTGAGCTCACTAATTCCTAGCCATGTGGCCCCGGGGAAGTTACCCATCTCCTTTAAGCTCTGTTGGCTCCTTCACGACATTGGAATCATAATAGTATCTAAATATCAGGGTGATTGCAGGAAGTTCCTGACACATGGTCAATACTTAATATATGTTAGCATTTATTTTTAAATCATTGTCATTATTACTATATTGACATATGTGTTACAAGGCTATTATTCCATCAGGGGTAAGTGCTTTTTCTATAAAATGCAAATATAATTGAGTGTACATGGGATAAGGGATAAGAGCTATGTTATTTTAGGTTGTAAGTTTATAGAGTTTCTTTCCTGGTGTATTAAAGTGTATTGTTCACAAAGAGTTTTATGGAGAGTAACAACTTGGAACAACATCGTGTGGAGATATACAAGGGTGCAAACTCTCTTGGAGCACCAGTGGGGACCACAATGTGCAGCAACCGCTTTAGAAAGGACATGTGCCAAGATCTAATAAAAACGAGGATGCGTATCCCCATGAGCAAATCCCACAGTAGCCTGGAGGCGCCCTCCTCCCCTCCACCCCCCACCGTGCACAAGGAGACACGGATGAGAATGTCGACAACAGGGAGATGTGAAATAATAAAATATGAAAACACACAGAAGGTCCAGCGACAAGGTGATGGGTCTATAAATTGGGATAAAGTCATTCCGTGGAACATTATAGTGAAGTGAAAATCAATGAATTGGAACTGTAAGTATCAGCAAGGTACAATCTTAGAAGGATAATGTTGGATAAAAAGCAAATTACAGAAAGATACATGCCTGATGAAACCTGCAAACAATGCCGTCTACTTATAATAATTACGAATATGTTCCTATGTAGCAATCGTATGAAACGTGCTTGGAAATGATGAAAGCCAAACTCAGGAATTCAGGGCAGCCGTTATTTCCAGGAAAGAAGAGACAAGGCTAGATTTGCTGAAAATAAATCAGGGCAATCCAACCCAACCTTTTTCTCTTTGTCCGTTTTGTGGTCCAACGTCTCTAGCACCTTACGCTTTGATGTGCATTTTTTGGGAACAGGATTTTCTTCCCGCTCCGAGCTTTCTGTAAAAAGGCTTTGGGTTTAGGGGTTTCTGGTGCCAGGGGTTAGGACTTGTTCTCTGCTGTGTTCTGATGAGACGTCGGAAGTCCAGGCGGGGGCGGGGTTGAGTTAATTATTGAGTGCGACTCCCGCTTGGTGGGTGTGAGCTGGGTGAGCTGTTCTGACGGCCGTCACCTCCACCCACCGCGGCTGCAGAGGCAGAACAAAAGGCTGACTGCACCGAATCCCCGCTGGTCACCTGTCAGGCTCAGCCGCTTGCCTCCCTCCATCAGTCAGTTTACGGATCGGACCTACTGGGGGAGCTGGGTGTTTGTGCAGAGTTATTACTAACCTCCGAAGGTTGGGTTCAGAGAGGCCAAGGAGGTCGGACCTTCCGGTCAAAGTGTGACTTGGCCCGTGGAAGTCGAGGTGGACAGGCAGAGCCGGTGAGGCATCAAGTTCATGGATGAGATCAGGGTCAACGGGGACGAATCCAACCGGGTGACCCTGTGGGTGTGTGTGTCCGTGTGTGAATAAGCAAAGCAGTACATTCAGACACATGCGTTAAATCCAACGTAAATAACTTGGTATATACTAGCTTATACATTCCCAACTCAGCCCTCTGTGAACTGTGAACTATCTCACCATGCGATGACAAACCCCGAAATGACTCATCTGGCACAGCAGGGCTTTTGTATCCTTTAAAGAGCTTATATTCCCAGGAAGCCAGGTGGAAACACAAAAGAATTCTCTGTGGGCTGGTTTGTGGTAGGTTGGATGAAGGAAAAAAAAATTGTTTTTGTGGAGGTCAGAATGCTGAGAAATGACATCTACCTCCTTAACAGATTTTTAAGTGTGTTTTTCCAGATTGTTCTCTATAGGCACAATGTTGCGTGCCGTTTTAAGTATAAACCACATGGTCTTTATCCATTCGTCCGCTTGGTGCTCTCAAAAATGTTTCGGCTTCCCTTTGAAAATCTCAAGCGATGGAAATATTGGAAGAATAGCCCCATAAATGCATTTTTTACCTTTTACCCAGATTCTTCAAACTGTTAGGATTTTGCCATTCTTGCTTTCTCCCTTTCTTTATGTTATCCACTATATGTCATCATGGGTACCATAGATAATATAATATATACACGTGTTATTTTTCCGCTAAATCATTTGAGAGCAAATTGCAGATATCACGCCCTTTTACTTCTACAAACCTTGGCAAGTATCACCTAAGAGCAAGGACATTCTCTGTGGAGCTACACGCACTTACCAAATTCTGAATACTTAATGTTGACACAATGCTATTACCAGTCTCGTCCACACTCAAATCTCTCAATTGTGCCCCACCCCCAAGCGCTATGAAAAACAATCAGTTTTCTGATCTCGGATCCAGGGTCCCATATGGCCCTGTCATGTTCCTCTCATTCTCTTTATGCTAGAATACTTCTTGGTCCTTCTTTGTCTTCCTGACGTTGACAGTTTTGAAGAGAACAGGCCAGCTGTGGGGCTGAATGACTCTCAGTTTGGGTTCGTTTTTCTGATTTCTTCCTCCTGACTACATTCGGGTAACGCATTTTGACAGGAATGAGTGGTGTCGTCTGTGTGTCAGGGCTGATCAGGACGCCTGATACCAGTTTGTGCCTCGATTAGCGATGTGAATTGGGATCTCTTGGTGAGGTGGGGCTTTTGACATTCTTCCGATGTCATTCACTGGAAACAGGTTGTTGCCACGATTTGCTCCCTGGAGCATCCGGGTTGCTGGAGAGGATGTCTGGCTTCAGGAGGGCACCCCCCCCCTTTTAAAAGATTTTATTTATTTATTTGACAGAGAGCGAGATCACAAGGAGGCAGAGAGGCAGGCAGAGGGAGAAGGGGAAGCAGGCTCCCCGCTGAGCAGAGCACCCGATGCGGGGCTCGATCCCAGGACCCTGAGATCATGACCTGAGCCGAAGGCAGAGGCTTTCACCCACGGAGCCCCCCAGGCGCCCCCAGGAGGGCCCTTCTTAAATCCTACAGAAGAGAGCTGTCTGCCAGCTTCTGCCTAGATCTTAAAAGGCCCCCTTCTGTCCCCGCCAGCCCCCCAGAGACGACCTCCTAATGGAGAGGGAGGCAGCGAGCAAACTCTGGGAACAGGTCAGTTTAAGTCGTGACGAGCGATGTGAAGGAAATGGGGCAGAGAGGAAGCCCGGGACAAAGTCACTGCAGTTAAGAGACTCCTCGCCTTCCGGGAGGACCCTTGGCAGTGGGAAGACCAGGGATAAGCAAATGGACAGATTCGTAGTGAGTCATGAGGAAATGGAAGCTGGTAAGCAGAGGGTGTCCTGGAGGGGTCTCTATGCGGAACAGAGACGACCTTGTCCAGGAGGTGACATTTGTTGGACACTGAAATGAGGGGAAGACAATGGCGGGAGGCCCTGGGGGGATGGTCCAGGCCGAGGGGACGGCGTGTGCCCAGACCTGGACGTGGGGCCCTGCTGGGTGAGCTGGAGGGAAAGCAGGAGACCCCGCGCCCGACCCGTCCACCCGCTGCCCCGGGTAGGGTGTGCACAGCAGCCCCAGGAAATGGGGACCGAGGCATGGCCGGGTTGAGACTGCAGGGGGCTTCTAGACCATGGCAAGGACTCCGATTTTATCTTTAGTGCAAGGGGAAGCCATTGGGAGGCAGAGAGCCAGGAGGAATGTGGTCCATGTTTTAAAAGTATCACTTTGACGATTTTGTAGAGAACCCGATGAAGAATGGTGGGCGGGGTTGTGCCCAAGGAAGCAGGGAGACCAGTATCCAGATGAAAGAAGTGGGCTTCAGGAGAACTATGAGCTCATTTTGTTTGCCTGTGTCTCCCTGTGTCTAATGCTCAATGTTTGCTAAATGGATAGATGGATGGATGGATGGATGGATGGATGGATGGATGGATGGATGACTGAAACAATACATTTGCTTCTAGTATTATTAATTTTCAAGCATAGAAACACATCAGATGGATGGTAGATTTGCATTATGTTGATTAGCTAAGGTAGGACATTTCTCCAAATTTGCTTTCTTGTAGATTTCCAGAAGGGGGTTGCCTGCAAGAGGAATTTCACCATGATTCAGAAGAGGGAAATGAAGGAACAACCCTTTTTTAAAGTGCCCTGATGGTTAGTATGGCGCAGACATATCTGCAGCCCTCTCAAGCTGTCGCTGATCTCTGGGCTCAACCTGTTGGCATGGGGTGGAGCCTCCACCAGGTCCCTGGTCAGCCCCTTCCGGCCTGAGCAGGCAGGTGTGTAACTCCATAGTGAGAGGGTCAGCTGCTCTCACAAGTCGCACACCTCATGGAGATCAGAGGCAAAGGGAAAAGACACAGTTCTGGTGTATCTTGGAGGTTCCGGATTGTGTTTGGTGTCCCCTACTTTCTGTCCATCTCCCCACCTACCAGTTCTGCTGACTTCAGGTCTTGCACCAGAACCAGAACCATGGCATTTGAGACTCATCTCTCAGTTCCCACAATTGCATAAAGTCTCATCACCTAATAAGTCCCTTTTCTGTACCACTCATCATGGCTTTACCCCCCCGAACAAACCCTAAATGATCCAGGCTGATTCTGAGTATTTACCAACCTTGGAGCTTCTTGAACTTTAGTGAGTTTTAGAGAAAAATTATTAATTTTTTAAGGTCAGTTTATAAATATAGCGGATCAACCTCTCATTTATTCTGGAACCAACAATGCTTATCAAAATATACCCTCAAAAAAGCTTTCAAATGGATGAGCATGATTCTTCTTGGGTTTTATAGATATTTGGTAAGAGAGTTGTTTTTTAATTGTTCATCTAAGGGGAATGGAAGAGCTTGTCTCTGACTCAGTTTTGCAATATGTGAACGGAATGACTCCGCGGTGAGTCGTGGAGGTGATCAAGTTCAGCTGGCAATCATTGGCAGACCCCTGGCTTCTCTGTTTGGGAGCTGTGACCTTTACGTTGAGTTCCTGAGACTAAAGTTCAGTCCCAATTTCAGGCCAGATCTACGGGATCTGAATTTGGGGGCTTTATGGGGAAAGGAGACACAGAAGAGGAAGAGAAGTGTCCACATGAGATCTGGGCCACTGGGACACAGGGAAGAGGTCATTGGGTTTTGTGACAGTTAAGAGTTCAAGCTCTGAGTCAGCCAGAATCAGATTTGGATCTCAGTGACCCTGTATAATTGCTGAATAGCCCAAAGCAATTTATAGTGTGTCTTGGAGGCTCAGTATCTTGTTTTATAAAGTGGGGCGATAATCCCTTTCTCATAATGTTTGGAAAGATCAAATGGGACTGTATGTACTCTGTTAAGTACTCTGTATGGTGCCTGGCACCTGGGGCAGCGAATAAGAGAATGTCTGACTTAGGTGACCTGGGACAAATTAATGAACTTTCCTGTGCCTCAACTTCCTCATCTGTAAAATGGGATTATTAATAGTGTCTGCTTGGTGATGTTTTCATGAACGTTAAATGAGTAAATAGCAGTGTGAGGAGGATGGCAAACATTACATGTAGATTCTGGCACCAACACTGTAATCACTGTGCGACCTTGGGAAAACTACCCAACGTCTCTGAATCTGTTTCTGGATCTCATTAACCAAGCCTGGGAAGAACAGTACCCATTGCACTGAACTGTGTGTGAGGGCTTCATGTCCTCATGTATGTAGAGCCCTTAGCAGCCTAGCACATAGTAGGCGCTCAGTAAGTACTGGTTGTTATTTTTGCTGCCCTTATCATGATGGTGAGCCCCAGGCAAAGTCTGAGCGAAGTGCGTTGCAGGCCTAATTGTTTTCAGCTCTTGGGACTGTTCCCGTTGGAGAAGCCAATAGAAGGTTGAGAGCAGATGTCAAAGCGACCTCCCTGTTTGTTCATATTTACCACGGGGGGGCTGTGCCCCTAACTGCTCTACTCTACCCCCTCTGGTTATTGTTTTAAGAACGTGTCTAGAGGAATAAGGGAACTGAGCAGCCGATGGCCCCTGGGACCGTTGTTTCTCTCGCCGAGTGTATGCTGAAGGCAGCAGGTTGCGTACCTGTCCTGTGAGGCTTCAAGTGTCATTCCTAGAATGCATTTGAAAGCCCTAAAAGATGGGGAGGTCTCTCTGTGTTGGGGGGGGCTGGCTGACCTTTCAGTCCGTCTCAGGTTCTGTCCCTCTGCCCTGACCGTGGGAATGCGGAGGGGCTTCTTGGGGGTGGCGGGGAGACACAGAAAACCTGACCCTTTTGTGCTCACGAGGCAAGAATTCAATGAATAACTGCTTCTTAATAAAGGGGGATAACACAACAGAGGAGAGGGGAGCTTTTTCACGGAGCTTTTGATTACGATATACATCAGTGAGGATGCTGGTTGCTAATATGTGCGAAAATGAACCGCGGTCTCACGGGGGGAGTGATTTTTCTCTTGGCACTGCTGGTAAGCAGTGATGGGAAGATGCTGGAGCAATGGGCTATGTTGACAACTGAGGTCAGTTATTTCAGGACATGAAATGGGTTAGATGAGTGACTTGTGCCTCAGTGGGTGAGTGTATAATATAAACATTTGCATCCTATCCTTAAAGTACAGAGGCATTTGAGATCCAAACAGGAACCCGTAGATCAGATTCTATTGCTTTCTGGAACTGCAAAAGTGGGTAAGTGGGCACAAGTGCTGGAACGGGCCTCTGTCAGCGTGGAGAGCACAGACCCTTCTCTGGGGGCAGCCGCGGGGCAGCCGGGCCCATTCTTACCATCCGGGGCCACGGGCCCACATTCCACCACCTTCTGTTTAAAGGGTGGCCAGATATCTGGTTTTATGTGAAATGTCTGTTTTTGTATGTGTGTTAGCAATGGATTACATTTTTTAAAAACACAAAATGGGTTAAGTGAAACACATTGCAAACCTGGGCCCAGCCCCGTGTGTGTGTGTGTGTGTGTGTGTGTGTGTGTGTGTGTACATGTGTGCATGTGTACACTAGTTTATGATCAGCTTTAAATGGAAAATACATATCCAGTTGGCATCTGCCTGGCTTGTAGACCCCCTAGTAGCCTGTGTACAAGGGTCCTCGTGTTTCAGGGTCAAGGCTGAGAGATTAATTGGGGGAAGTAGCTCATGTCAGTCAAAAAAGGAGTTTTCAGTCAGACCAACATTGCCGAAATGGTCAGTCTGGGAGGCTGCAGACATCACTAGGAAGAGAAGGCAGGGCTGGGTGAGGGATCAAGCAAGATCCAGAGAACAGACTGATTTTTTTTTTAGGGGGAAGAATAAAAGAGGATGAAATGAGAGAATAAAGAAAAACTGGACATGCAAATTCGAGCTCTCTAGAGAAATTCCTAAACCCAGAAATCACCAGCAAAATAATGTCGTCTCTCTTCCTACCTTCCTCAGTGAGATTTTTCGTGAGTGTAGGGAGGTACTTCTCTTACAGAATTTTACAGCTGAACAGAACTAAAAACTTTACTTTAAAAAAAATTATTTATTTATCTCGAGAGAGAGAATGTGAGGAGGAGCAGAGGGGGAGGGAGGGGAGAGACAGAGTCCCCTGCAAACTCTTCACTGAGCACAGAGCCTGACGTGGGGCTCCATTTCAGGACCCCAAGATCATGACCTGAGCCAAAATCAAGAGTTGGACGCCTAACTGACTGAGCCTCCCAGGTGCCCCCTAAAAACTTTACTTTTTAAACTTTCTTTTTTTTGCATTCTGGAGGTAAATAAAATGGAGACTAGAGTGGATAGAAGACTTACCCATGGCCCACAGCACATGCTAGAGACTCACATGCATGAGGGAAAGGTAAGAGATTCAAATGAGTGAGCCAGACCCAGGGAGAGGCATTAGGGAATGGAGGGGCCTGGGGCAAACCAGAGAGGGCCCAGTCTGCCCACAGGGGCTCCTGTGACCTGCTGGGCCAAGCCAAGAGCAGCCCCACACCACATGGTGCTCGCTTTTGAAGAGAAGTGCAAATCCCCATTCTGAGGAGGAAATCTGACTTTTAAAAGTTGTCAACTAGTTCAAAGTTTAAAACATACCATGGAAGCCAAACAAAGCATTTCTGAGGTCCACGTTTGGCTCAAAACCTGGCAGTTTGTGACTATGTTAGAGAAACTTCCAGCACCCCACTTGTTTTCCTGACCTTGCTTTCTGTCGGTGTGTTTTTTGTTTTTGTTTTTCTCCCTCCAAAGGAAGTCAGGAACCCTTGTTTTGATAATTTCCTTAACTCCATTCTGAGTAAGGACCTCAAATAAAGGCAATGTTTTACTTTTGTTTCCTTCCTACCACCCACCGGGCTGTGCTTGTTCAGCTAGAAATTCAGGACCTGCAAGGAAACTGACAAACCTTTTAAACTCCCATCTGACCTCTGTTTTTTATTAAAGAATCTTCTTTTTATAGTAAACTACAAAGAGGATGTTCAGAGTCCAGGTTCATAAGGGGCAGGGTTGCTAGATCAGCAGAGCCCAAAAATAGAACCGCAAAAAAACAATCTGGTCAATCTTTAATGCTCAAATACTACTCCTTCTCTGCACTAAAGCAGCCACTGGAACGGTTCCCACCTCTGCACTTGGGACGAGACGCTGACCGAGAGGTGAATTCCACTTTTCATGTACTCTTGATTCTATTCTATTTTACTTTATTTTATCTATTTTATTTTATTTTATTTTACTTTATTTATTTGAGAGAGAGAGAGCATGAGTGGGGAGAGGGGCAGAGGCAGAGGGAGAGGGGCAAACAGACTCGGTCCTGAACCTACACGGGGCTCGATCCCAGGACCCCGAGACCCAAAGTCAGACACTTAACCGACTGAGTCACCCAGGCGCCCCTTGATTCTATTTCTTGATTCCACATGAGCATCTATAAGACAACAGTAAGAAAAACAGCAGCTTAACACCTGACTTAATTATAAGTCTTTCTCCTGGATTTCCATGCAACCCTGGAAAATGAGTCAGAGGCAAGTCATAAACCCAAGAACTTCAGTTTCCGGTCATTCCCCTCATTTAAGACAAGGCAGTTTCCCCAGATTATAATTTTTCCTATTTAGTGAATGAATGTGACCTAAACGAACCATTCACAAGTGTGAGTGCTCACAGCCACCCCCATGCTATCCTGACAGGTGCCTTGCCTCCAGCCACTAAAGGCCGCAGACAGAGCTAGCGAATTCCAGAGCACGCACTCCTTTCAAGGCCCCTGAGCAGGGTGAACGCAACAGAATTCCCACTCCGAGCCCGCTTACCGCTTCCCAGCAGCAGAGGAACGTCGAGAACGTTGAACGAGGTTTGTCTGACTAAATGTGAGAGTGTTTGTGCCTGGGAATGGCCCATCTCGTTCACTGTAGGGCTCCCTGTAAATGACGTGATGCGGGGGGCCAGCATCCGTCTGGGGACACTGAAGTCCTCGGGGAAGAAGCATAGTTCTGGATGTGTCAGGTGAGTTTTGCGGGTGACTGCCCCTCATGAGGCCTTATATAAGGCATGCCTGGAACGCACAGGAAAGTTTGCTAAATAGTGTGCTATTTTGTTTTATTTTTTTTTTAAGATTTTATTTATTTACATGAGAGGGAGAGAGAGAGCATAAGCAGGGGGAGGGGCCAGACTCCCCACTGAGCAGGGAGCCCGATACAGGACTCGATCCCAGGACCCTGGGATCATGACCTGAGCCGAAAGCCAGACGCTCACCCAACTGAGCCACTCAGGTGCCCCCAGCATGTGGTATTTTAATTTTAAAAAAGCACCCAGATTATTCAGCATTTCTTTGTTGGATCCGCTTTCTCTTCACGGTTGCCCATGCAGACCGGGTACTGCTAAAAATGGGAATAGATGCATCCCTTTGCCTCGTTTTACTTCTGTGAGGCAGCCCAGGATGGTGGTGAGGGGCACGGGTCCTAGAACCAGGTGCCTGCATCGGATTTCTGGTTGTGCCACTTTTATTGGCTTGTTAATTTGGGGGTTGTTTGATGAAAACAATGGTGCCAACCCCTCACCTGGTTGGGAGGATTAAATGAATACTCAGAACAATGCTGAGCCTCACGTACAGATTCAAGAAATATGAGCTCGACCAGCTCAGCCAGTTCTGACAGATTCTGAACTTCCCAGCCCCCAGCGAGGGACCCCATCCCCAAAAGGGCTCCTCCACACCCCCAAATTTTGATGGTTTTGCAGGGGTTCACAGATCTCTGCACCCACCTCCTAACCCCCAGGTTCAGAACCTCTGTCTGGAAAACACCTGAAAGACCCCTGGAAAACGTGCTGACGGACGCAAAGGTCAGGCGACCCCATCTTCTCTGAACCAGCGGAGATAGGGAAGCAGGGGCTGTTGGAAGGAACATCTCCCCGGCACTTGAAAGTTTTATTTTTGTGTTTTAGGAAGGAAAAGAACAGGCTCTTTCAGTCTGCTGATTCATCCTCTGGTTCCTTCAAGGGAAGAAAGAGTCACTGAAGAGAGTTGGCTCTGCCGGGGCCTCCTCAGTGAGGCAGCGAGTCGGGAAGGCCGCCTTCCCTCTCCTGAGCTCCTCAGCGCCCTTGTCGGAGCTCCTGAGAGGGACTTTCTGAATCGTTTCTGTGTCTAGACACATCAAAAGGCAAGCTGCCTGTTTATCGGGCGCGCCAAATCCAGTGAGGAGACAGAGGAGGGCAGGTCTCCCTCTGAATCACTCACCAGGTGGAGGGAAGGGAGGTGAACAGGTTCATCGGGCAACATTCCTCACCCTCTCCGGGAAGGGGAGTCATGTTGTCTCTTGCCAGAATCAGGCAGAAAGACACTGTTGAGTCTGTCTCCGTCTCTTGGTGCCAGAGCAGAACCAAGAGGGCTTTGAAGGGGCAGGTTAGGTTAAGCCTTGAAGAGGAATGGATGGTCATTCAGCAGTGTAGACGCTCCATGAAGACCCGGTGCACGAATTCAAGGGAGCCCCTGCCACAAACATGGGCCACTCGATTCAGACAGTTCATTAAAAGAGATACTTTAGGGCGCCTGGGTGGCTCAGTGGGTTAAAGCCTCTGCTTTCGGCTCAGGTCATGATCTCAGGGTCCTGGGATCGAGGCCCGCATCAGGCTCCCTGCTCAGCGGGGAGCCTGCTTCCCCCTCTCTCTCTGCCTGCCTTTCTGCCTCCTTGTGGTCTCTCTCCCTCTGTGAAAAAAAAAAAAAAAAAAAAAGAGATACTTTAAAAATCAAACCAGCAGCAAACAGGAAATCATCGCTTTGGGTTGCTCTTCGGAAGCCTAAACCCAAAATTCAGTTCAGCCTTCAACCCCACAATGTTTCACGGATTTTTTTTTCTCGTGTATCTGGATTGTTCTACCACATCCCATGACAGATTTAACCTTACCCGCATCCCACACCAAGTCCCGTGTTCATAGATACATACACACGCATGCATGTCCACCCACAGACCCACGAGTCTGAGTAATAGCTGATTATTGACACAGCTTTATGTTTTGTACATGGTTAGCTAAATATCAATTGCATGAGATTTCGATGTTTCTTCTTCGTGCAGCTCTTTTTTTCTTTTTCAAGCCCCAACCTAGATCCTGTGGAAACCTGACCCTAATTCAAACAGTTCTAATGTAGCTGAGATGAATGACCTTTAGGGGAATATAGGTTTTATGGCCTCATCAATAAATAGACTCATCCCTGAGGTTCCTCTAAGGCTAGACCATGCCCAAGGCTTTCAGTTTATAGACTTGATTTTATAGACTTGACAATTCCAAGTGGTGCCATCCTGGGGTCAGCCGATTGGACCCCATGCTGTCTTTGACTCATGAAGAAGGGAATAACCAAATAACCCCCCGTTCCCAAAGGGGCAGGAGATATGGAAAGGAGGTCCATGTGTGCACTGAGGTCCCTCATGAAAGGCATTTTGAACTGAAAGGAGTCTGTGCTTTAAATAATTTGAATTTGAGCAAATCACATGCTCTTAGACATGTCACCCTCAAAGGAAGGCAACATCGGAGGGTCGCTGTAGGAGCAATTCTCAATGATCAAAGACCCTCCCCTGGCATTGGAGCCACACTACCATGCAAGACCCTCGAGGTTCTGTGCACCACCCCCAATGAGGCAATGTCTGATGGAATGTCTTCTCTTCCCCATTTTGGCCCCATCCCCAGCCAGACTGGGAGCTTCCTGGTAGCAGGAACTGGGCTTATTTTTGCTTCCTGTATCATGCCCATTGCCAGGCACATAGTTAAGTTCTCGATAAATTTTCTTATTTACCACTTTTCTGGAGTCATGCATTACAGCAGAGTTGTTATGTGTGGGTGTGGCCAGGTTTTGTGTTAACAACTTGCTGGGGTTTGAGCCCCCCTCTGTCACTTACCCTGGGTAGGTTACTCCTGCCTGTGTCTTGGCGTCCTCATCTGTAAAATGATCGCAATGAAAATAACTCCTTCAGAGAGGTGCTACGTCCTTTTTTATGTGCCAGTTTTTGGAAATAGGGTGCTCCCTAGATTCTTACTGACTTCATGCTTCTGATGATGTTGTGACGCACTGTACTCTATATGCTTAGCGTCGAGCTGTATTATGGGTGATTTCGGTTGTTTCTTCTTCATAAATAAGCAGTGTGATAAGTTGGACTAAGGGAAAAGAGAATATTTGTGAGTGCAACTTTTAAAAATTTGCTGCTGTGTCAAACTAAGCTTTAACTCTTTGTGGCTTGCGCATCTTTAGTTGTGGGAACAGGTTCGCATTTTATTTTAGCAACGTGAAAAATGTTTCTTGGTCATGACTTTAGCAGCATGGGATTTTGGAGAGATCCTAGCACTTGGAGAAGGGAGGAGAAAGAGCAGCACGCGTTCAAACCAGCGTCTTCCAGGTCCTAGGCCACCAAAACCAGATGCATGGGTTTTAATTATTGCCAATATCTGCCAGAAAGTCAAAGAATACTCAGAGGAGCAAAGAAAGGAAAAAGGCTTCAAGATGGCACCCAACTGAAAGGAATTTAGCAGAAGGTCATGGAGGTAAGAGCTCTGGGGCGCTTTTGGGAAAGGGCTACATCATCCGTGATTGTTTACAAAGCTGGTAGCTAAGGGGAATGAAGCAATTCAGAGATGTTCATCTCATAGTTCTCATCTTGTGGACCGATCATCTTTAGGTCAAGAATGAATTCCTCTCCCCACACAAATATTACAGACTTGGCCCAGGTGTGCTGAAGGAGAGAGAGAGAGAGAAGGAAAGGGGCAAAGGAATCTTGATGATCTGGGCACCAGACACGATGAACTTATATGGATTTCCTTGGAGGAGCTGGTTTTAGAGGCAGTGTATTCCTTACTTGAGGTGTTCTGGGGCACTCATGTAATATTCTGTAACGATCCCAATCTGTGTTTAAAAAAACAGCACAAGACGCCATGACCTTAGCCCCACAGTCTCCATTTACTGCAGTTAATGACTGGCTTTGGCAAGTAAGCCTCGAAGATTCTTGTGTGCAGCAGTATATCATTAGTCCTTTCTTCAAGAGAAATATTATTACTGTCAAATCAGAATCTCTGTAAGCCTTTGGATGCTTATTCTGCCGGACGCAGAGAAGTCTTCAACCCAGAGAGGCGTGTTTGGTCTTTACAAAGTAGTTACTATATTTCCCTTCACATTTCTCCTGCATTCTCTCTACCACTTACTTTTGGCCAATCGGCCATTTTTTACTGGGTTATTTTTATGGGTCTTCCTCAGAATTACCAGCATGGGATCATAAACCGTTCCTTGATCTGGATGTTGGGACCCCGGCATTCAAATCCAGTATCAGCTGAGGCTGATGGGAAAGCAGGTAATGTATCTATCTTGTGATAAAGTGCTCCTAGGAAAGGATTTTGGCCCCATCCCCAAGAGGATATTGTTTTCCTCATTTTGTCTTTTTTTTTTCCCCCTGTATGCAGAGTTCTTGATGAGTTCACCCAATAGTTTTATCACATCCCTGGTGGGGATAATGGTTCTTCTTGGGCCATTGAACTCACGGGGTTTGTCACTGGCCATGGGCCACACTGTGTGAGAGGAAGTATCTCACAGGGCACCCTAAAGACTCTTGGATTATGTACATTAGCAACAAAATGCTCAGCAGGGGAATTCAAGTCTTTTGGTTTCCCTTTCTAGATTGCTCCTTTTCTTGGCCTAAGCAATGGGTTAGCAAATTGGACTGTAAATGTGGTTCAGAGACGGACCCTCTCCACATATGTTCCACGTTTTCTTCATGGAATAGGGCATCCAGTTGACCCCTTTGAAGTTGGGATTCTAGTTCACTCCTTCGCTGCATTTCTAAGTCGTTTTTTTTATCCTCATCAAAAATCATTTCTTTTTTCTTACAAGTCATTTCTAGAAATGGTATTAGGGATTAAGTTCCTTTGTCTGGAAGAATGCTTTATCTTTATTTTTAAAACAAAGGAATTAGCTTGCTAGCATGACCCTAGTCTATAATGTTGATGTCATTTACCTGCCACTGTAGGAAAAGAGTATTAATTCTTTTTTTTTTTTCCAGTGGGGAATGTGTTCACATTAAGAGTAGCGATGGGATGGACTCCCAGCTAGTTATCAGAAACAAACAGGTTTCTTTCATTTCATCCATTCATTTGAGATACTGTTTTGAAACCCTACCTGTGCTGAGGTGTAGGGATATAGCCTAAAGGCGCACGTGGAGGAAATATTTCTTGCTGGTGCCAGAGAAAGTTGAATCAGGGGAGGAGGGTCCGTCTGGAAGGAGTTGTCATCTAGTGGGAGGAAGCCAATGCTGGACAAGAGGCCAGAGCGGTGATAGTAGTCCTATTCTGACCTCACTCACTTCCTGTTCTCTGATAGCCTGCTCTTGGCTGTCTCCCAGGGGCTAAACCCAAACGCAGCCACTGACGAAGGATCTGGAGTCCAAGTGGTGCCTACAGTGTATGGAGGTCAGACTCTCAGGAATAGAGGAGGACAAAGATGGATCTGGGTGGGGAGGCAAACACATGGATAAGGGGGATGTGACCCCAGAGAAAACAACTCCACCGTGGGCATCCTTTACCCAGCCAGAGCCACATGGCTTCTCGCCAACAAAGGACTCATGCCCATGAGCACATGAACTGCTTTGACTTTGACTTCTACCCAGTGAGTCTCCTCCCTGTGTAACATCTCCTACCCTTCATTTTCTTCTCTGTTTTTCTGTTCTTCTTCTTCTTTCCTGTTCGCTCTCTCTTCTCCTGCTTAGCATCTCTCTTACTCTTGGAGATTTTCTTAGCCTAATGAAGATCATAAACTTTCATTGAAAACCACCAAGAATCTCTTTTATAAACTCTTTTTCCCAGCGAAGCAGGAGGATTCAGTAGGATGGTTCCAATTTTGAAGCTGAAAAAATTGCTCAGGAATTCTCCTTCAGGATATGCATTGGTCTTGATTATCAAGGAAAAAAGGAACTAAGACTTTCTGTAGAGTTCTTTCAGATACATGGGGGCTGTTTACGTTTTGTAGCAAGAGAATAGAAAATCCCCAAAAGAAAGAAAGGGAAAAAACATCATAAACATTATAAATCTTTTCCCAGAAGAAGATTGTTGCTATTTCCTCATTGCCTTACACAACATTTTTGTGTTTGCTGTTTGCCATTTCTATGCTGAGCACTGGCTGTGTCCCTCAAGTGACTCTTGGGACCATTCCAAAGCTGTTTCAGGCTTCAATGAAATGAAGCCACTTCGGCTACCCCACGCAATGTCGGTAGGCTGGTAAAGGTGCCACACAAATCAGCCTCCTATTCAGAATTATTGTTTATTAATTATCCCAGTTCCCAAATAGGAGGATGATTTCATTATTGTTCCGGTAACAGTTTTCAAAACACGAATTCATGACTTTCATCAAAATAAGAGAAAACTGTTTCTGTTTCAAAACAGGAATTTATTTTCCGGGTTCGGATACGCAGCCTGTGTTTAATGGTCCTACAATGTGCTGAGGTCGACTCTGAGGGGGTGGTGATTCATGAAGACAAGGAATTGGATTTCATGCCCTTTGAAGTCTCAAGTTGCCCAATTGTAGACATTGAGCAACATTGTAGTTGGGCATAGAATGCCAACTATTCCTGGGTTTGTCTTTAATGATTAAAAATACCCACATGTGATGTGTCAACAGCTTGTAATTTCATAATTGGGGTGAGGCTACCGGGGCTCGAGTTGCCAATAACGTGTTAATATCAGGTTCATGGTGTCCAATTAGGGTGGAACGTCAAACAATGTGTGGTAGCGAATGAATACAAGATCACTCATGTTTTGGTGGAATTTTCTTTGAAGCTGTGACGTGTTCTCTGAAATTGGAGGAGTGGCTTTCCAGATAGCAGTAATGTCACCGTGTGGCCATGTTCAGAGCACCAAAGAAGTCATGATGACCTTGGGGGCTTCAGAAGCTTCCCAAGATAGGAGGAGCTACAACATAGGGATGGAGGGTCAACCACACATGTGAGAGTCCTTCCTTTCTCTTCCCTGACAGGTCTGCACCCTTGCTAATGTGGCTAACATGCCATTTCCACTCAGAAGCCAGGATCTGGTTTCCTTGTGCTTGGCTTCCTTTCCAGGGTTGAGTCATGAATAGTGGTATAGAATCTTCTGAGGCCAAAGGTGGTCTTTGTCCAGTTTCTCCAAGGCTTCTCTCAGTATTCTGTTATTGTATAATTGTGCTTCCTGGTCGTCTGCACTTTGTACTATGTGTCCAAGCCAGGATTCAAGGTATTCTCTCTATTGGCTTCTTTTTATCCATCCATCCATTCCATAGACTGTTTATCATCATCCCACCATGGCCAAGGTACTATTCAAGATGCCAGGAACACAGCAGTGAGCAAGACAAAGTCCCCCTTTTCTTATATTCTTGCTGAAGAAATAAATAAGTAAACAAGCAAGCAAACAAAGACAAATTTTAGATAAGTGGTAAGAAATCTAAAGGAACTAAAATAAGGTGATGTTATCGAGTAGCTCCGGAGGAGTCAAGGGATGGCAACATTAGGTGAAGTGGTTCTCTGTGAATAAGTGATTTTTATGGGGAGACAAAGAAGGAGAAGGAGCCAGCCATGTAATGATCTGGAAGAAGAGTGTCCTGGGTAAAGGAATTACCATTGCAAAAAGCTGTCGGGCAGGAATGAAGTTGGTTCACTGAAGGAATGATAACAACGGCACCAACGGGTCAGTGTGTCTGTCCTAGTGAGCTAGAGGGTGAGGGGAAAAGAGTACATCGGACTGCCTCAGGGGCTGGGTTATCTGACTGTAATGAGGGGCTGGGGTTCTATGGCAAGTAGACCCATCCGCTGCTTTTGCACGCCCAACATTTCTTCATTTCCCTACGTATCCATCTTAGGTTCCATGGTTCATCATTAGGATCACTCCCTTGAAAATGTTTTCACCTTTTGTATTAGTTATCTCATGCCATGTAACAAATTTCAGGAAAAAAAATTTAGATTGGCGGGATAGTAGGTTTGGTGTTCTTGCTGAGCCCTGGGAATGCATGTTCAGGATGCCGGAAGCTCGAGCGTGTACTAAAAACTCCCCCTCGATAGGGTTGAATTTGGTAGTGTCTCCATTCATCCTTAGCTGTGCTGTGAGTCAAGCATTGGGTCCACACTGCAGGAGTTTCTAAGTTCAACCCCAATGCAAAAATCTAATCAACTCTCAAGGTCGAAGAATGAGCTGATGATTCAGGTATTTATATCAAAAGGTGTTAAAAGATTATTTGAAACATGGCAGAGGGTAAGAAACAGGGTTTCATATTCATTCCCGAATTACATTTTTGGGTGAGTCTTTTAGGAAATGAAGCTAATGAACTTTTAAAGAGCATTCATTTCTTTTTTTTTTTTTTTGACTAGGGTTTTGAGCACTTACTGTATACCAGATGCTAGACAAGGTTCTGGCAAAGCAGATAAGAACAAACTGCCTAAACCCCAACTTTCATAGTGTTCAAAGATGAAGTCAACAGCTAGACTGAGCACATAGTTCTTATTATTTTGTTTGATGGCAACAAGTTGCCAGAAACTGCTAGAAGCTTGAGGGATTACCATCTGGATATTCAATTAAGTAGCATTTGTGAGAGGCAGGAGGGGGGAAAAATCCATTTTTTCCCCATGAAACATTTGTACCCTGTTAATTAGTAGCCTAATTATTCAAAAATAGATAAAAATGCCTTAACTTGTTGAGACAATCGTGTTTCCCAAAGCCAGTGCCTGGAACTGAACTACCAACAACATGGTTTGGACAATAATATCATGATGACAAGTCATTTTTCTCAGTTGACTTTCTGAGGGCTGACACAAGACCATGGGAACCGTTTGTACTGCAAGGTAGGTGTGTTCGTAATGAATAGATCCCCAAAGCAATTTCAACACTGGCATGGAAATGTATACATTCCCTAAACTTTCCTCAAAGGCAAGTGAAATTCCTTCTGAATTGGGTAAATGGAATGCATTCTGTCAACTGCACCTTTTGTTACGACTAACTCAGTTGCTCCTATGGGTCATACGTTGGTCAGCTTAATCTGGCCCGAGAAGCTAATTTTTTGTTCCATGGCTAATCCATAGTGCAGATTGCAATCTCCAACAATTAATACTTCATTCCTACATATCTTGGACAGTTCACGCCGCCAATGCAGGTGTTTTTAAAGCTGCGTGTACAGGTCCCTAGGGCAACAATAAATGTTTGTGGAATGAATGCATGCTCCTTTTAAAATTCTCATTCTAATGAATGGAATTTGCATGTAACTCTTGAAATCTTGCACTAAAATAGTCTCTTGAGAAAAACTCTAGTGAGGGGCGTGGGGTGGCTCAGTCAGCTGACCATCCGACTCTTGATTTCCGCTCAGGTCATGATCTCAGGGTCGTGAGATCGATCCCTGCATCTGGCTCCTTGATCAGCAAGGAGTGTGCTTGAGATTCTGTCTCCCTCTCCTTCTGCCCCGCCCCCCCGAAATAAAATCTTTTTAAAAAAAATCTAGTTAAAGATCTAGAGCAGTGGTTCTCAGGGTGATCTCACCACCCCCCACCCCACCCCCACCCCAGGGGACATTTAACAATGTCTGGGGACATCTTTTTGTCACAACTGAGAGAAGGTGCTATTAGCATCCAATAGGTAGGGACCAGGGATGCTACTAAGTACCCCACGATGCACAAGGCAGCACCCGATGACAAAGTTATTCAGCTATAAACGTCACTAATGATGAGGCTGAGAAATCCGGATTCACTGGGGTTGATCTGGATAATTCTGTTTTAAAAAATCATATAAAATGAAGTGATAAAATATAGGTCTTGAGACTTTGGCCTTTCCAATCAAATCTGAGATCCACATCTATGCTCTCTCCTTCTAGGCAGATGACTACAGACAAGTTTCTTCATTTATCCAAACCCGTTTATTATTTGTATCTTATCACTTCTCAGCCTTTTGGCTAAGGTCAAGCGTAGTATTCATTTATATCCTGAGGTTAGTGACAGTAATGACTTATTGCTATATGTTTACCACGAAATAATGTGTGCAGAGTGGGGAGTACCTTCTTGGAACCTAAGAAGCCCCTTAATAAAAGATGTTACTATTATTATTAGCTTCTCTCTGTAGATGACAGTGGTAGCAGTCTCCAGGATGGAATTAGAATTACATAATTTACAAGGCAGGCTGATAAAGTCACTTGGTGATTTCTCAGCTTCCTTTTCCTGTGCAGCTTAGGTCACTCACAAGAACCAGGGTTTGAAGTCCTTAAACTGACCCTCCCCCACCCCCCCAAAAAGGAAAATTTGAATAAAGTAGTAACCATTAAAGGAATTAATGTCATGGTCAAGCATCTCTGTGCCCATATCAAGGCTGGCCGAGCATGGGTGAGACCTTAGCCAGGCAGGTGCATGGGGTCCCCTGCTTCCAATGGCCCCGTGCTTGGTTTAATGCTCTGCAAGCCGCTATCTTGACATTCTTAATGGTTTTGTTTTTTTAACAAGGAGCTCCCCATTTTCATTGTATATTGCACCTGCACATTATGTAGCCAGTCTTGTCCACACCTGCAGAGTTTTATAGGTAAGTTTTACAAGAAACTTTTAAGGTACTGATAATACAAAGCTTTTCTGAAGAAAAGGCAGAAGAAGGCAGGTTATGCCGTTCATTTCAGAAGAGTAGGGTAACTTAGCGAACTTCCGAGACCTCCTGGTCAGTCACTTAGAAATTACGGGATAAAATGTGATTTCATCAGATAGGCCCGAACATGAATAACTACCATAGTCAGTCATTACCTAAAAAGTCTGGTATTGACCTATACAATGGAACTGTCCTTCCCTCAAATGAAGTTGTTTTCTGATTTTTTTTTTTTTCTGGTCCCAACAAGGAACATGCAAGACAAGCTTATCCCAAGTTCATTCTGGGCAAGTTGATGAGTTAACCATTTTAAGTTCTTCCGGCACTTGTCCACTTTCAAAGCCTTAATATGAATTTTTTTCCAGGTCACTTGCTCGCAAACTCTGGAAAGATTTGGCAAGTTTATTTAATGGTCGTCCAAAGTCTGACTTAGCACCTTACTCCGGAAACTCTAAAGTAAAAAAAATGGAACTAGTCTCATAAATCTCATTACGAACACAATGGCAACATAATTCTTTCTTCTGCTGTTTCTGTAGCTTGATTTAGCCAATACCCTAACTCTACAAGGCAGCCATGGAGTAATCGTTGGGGCCTTATGATGTGAGTTGCCTGTTTGAATTAAAAATCTGCTTCTGTTATTTAATGGAAACTAGAATCCACTTCGGTGATGTCTCAAAAACATTAATGCTTCTCTTCTTACTCACTTTCTCATGTTTTCTTCCTTGCTTTAATTTATTTATTTCCAATGAAGAGTGCACTAATTCACATGTGGGGCTTTCCTACCTGGAAATTATTTGAGAACAGTGATCTCAGACCACTTCCTGCAATGTCACTATTTAAACAGAACTAATAAAATCAGGTTTGAAAGGTGGGATGAGCTTGTCCCTGTGTGAAGTACACTGTAGAAACAGAATTTCAAGGTGGGAATAAGGTACAGCTCTTGTAATATGAGACCAGAAAGCCATTATCCTTAACGAGCATGCAATCTAGTAGCTAGGGATTTAACAGATATTCGTTGGATGAATTAATACATGGTGCTGGTTCTGATGATGAATTTAGGATTTATTAAGTTCCTTTTTGGATGTTCCTTTTTTTTTTTTTTTGGACATTCCTTTTTAATAGAAGGCTGCCCTCAGTTCCTGGTCATGTGGGCCTTCCAACATAGCTGCTTACTCTTCAGACCAACGAAGGAGAGAGTCTCCTGGGGTAGTCTTCCTTAACACAATCAGGGGAGTGACATCCTGTCACCATTGACACATCCCATTGGTTAGAAGCAAGTTACAAGACTTGCCCTTATCTCACAAAGATGTGATTACCAGCAGGTGGGGAAGCCATGGGCCACCCAAATTTCTGACCCTGACTGTCAGATTTCCTGGGTTCAAATCCTGGTCCCATCGCACACTAGTTCCATGGACCTTAAACATCAGTAATTCCCAGGCCTCAGCTTCCTCAACCATAAAATAAAAGTCTACTCACCTCTTCATCCTAGGCTTATCAACTTTCAGCAATTCCTAATTTCCAGCTACTCTTATGCCATTTTCATGATTGTTGCCTGATTCACATGCCTCTTGAAATAGCATTGACTATTATCATCTCCTCTTTAAAATTTAAACCAACTCATTTAAAAAGCAAATTTAAAATACTATTAGAAATTTAAAAATAACTAGTGTTACCAGAAGTTAATCATAATATACACGTTATGGGTAATGAAAAGTATCTGTCTGCATACCTCCAAAGTTCATCCTGCATAACTTGTGAGGGATATATATATGCATCACTTTTTTTAGTTAATTCTTCCGTGAGACATAAGCATTTTTTAAAGATCTTATTTATTTATTTGAGACCGAGAGAGAGAGAGAGCACAAGTGGGAGGAGGGGCAGAAGGAGAAGCAGACTCTCCACTGAGTGGGGAACCTGATGTGGGGCTTGACCCCAGGACCTCAAGATCACGACCCGAGCCAAAGGCAGACGCCCAACCCACTGAACCACCCAGGCGCCCCTAAATGCAACCTTAACAAAAGCACTGGGGGAAAAAGTTGAGGTGATGCGTTTAGTATAGTGCCAACCACAGAGACAGTGCTTCATAAAGGTTAGCTGTTTTTATTACATATCTGTAGGCTTGGTATCAGAATATATTGTATATGGGATGCATAAATATATAGCACAGGTTATGAATTTCAGTGAGCTAATCACGATTCTTTCCTGCTGTCTCTGAACTCAACTTGAGAATTAGTGTTGGCGCCGCCCCCCCCATCCCCACCCCTCTAGGGGACATCTCCTGACCTCCTGTGAATGTCCTCTGGTCTCAAGAGGTCTGGGCAAATTATAACGGAAGGAGAATTCATATATGCACTGCTGAAGCGAGGACATAACTGAAGGAGAATAAACTAAGGGAGGAAATGTCCTTGAAAAAAAAGCACCAGCTTGCATTCCCACCAACAGCGTAGGGGGGCTCCCCTTTCTCTGCATCTTCACCAACATCTGTTGTTTCCTGACTTGTTGATTTTAGCCATTCTGACCTGTGTGAGGTGCGATCTCACTGTGGTTTTGGTTTGTACTTCCCTGAGGCCGAGTGATGTTGAGCACTTTCTCATGTCTGTTGGCCATTTGGATGTCTTCTTTGGAGAAATGTCTGTTCATGTCTTCTGCCCATTTCTTGATTGGGTTATTTGTTCTATGGGAGTTGAGTTTGATAAGTTCTTATAGATTTTAGATACAAGCCCTTTATCTGATATGGAGCTAGAGGGTATTATGCTGAGCGAAATAAGTCAATCAGAGAAAGACAATTGTCATAGGATCTCTCTGATATGAGGAATTTGAGGGGCAGGGCAGGGGGTTATGGGGGGTAGGGAGGGAAAAAATGAAACAAGATGGGATCGGGAAGGAGACAAACCATAAGAGAGTCTTAATCTCACAAAACAAGCTGAGGGTTACTGGGGGGTGGGAGGGTAGGGATAGGGTGGCTGGGTGATGGACATTGGGGAGGGTTTTGTGCTACGGTGAGTGCTGTGAAAGGTGTAAGCCTGATGATTCACAGACCTGTACCCCTGGGACAAATAATAAAAATAAAATAAAATACATTTGAAATAGGAAAAAAAAAGCATATAGAAATGAAAAACAATGACAATGTATTCATCATTCAAACCTGGGCCGTCAAGTCTTGGCTCACTCTTAATTTTGACTGCCAGACTATTTTTTCTACTCCTCGGCTCCCCTTTCTCCCAACATGTGCAGAAAGTACTTCACACCCCTTTTCACTAAAGCAAAAACAAATTTGGAGGAAAAATGTCCACCGTGCAAATCTTCGAATTAATTCCGAGGTATAGGTGCTTGGGAATTGATGCTACTTGGAAGGCCCCAGGTGCAAGGCGTCCCGATGATTAAGAGTTCCACAAATATTTTGCTGCTGATAAAGGGAGGTTCTGCAGGACAGAACAATCGTGGACGGCAATAAGCGATTATGTCATTTGGATCAACGTCCAATCCAGGAGATTAAGGGAAGTTCAACAAATTAGACTGAACCATAAATGGATCCTTGGCTCTCAACCAACGTTGTTCAACAGGTTTGTACTAAATACTTGCTGATAGATTAATTGACTGACCCATTTACAGGTTCTCCGAGCATCACAAAGTATGGGGGGAATGAGTAAGGCCCATGGAGTCAGAGGGATCAGGGTCTGTTTCCTGCTTTTCTGTGTTCTCCTGAGCAAGCTATTTGACTTCTGCAAGCCTGTTTAAAAAATAGGAAGATTTCTAGCTTCTCGGCAAGGCGTACGTGAAGAATAAGGTACAGGAAAGGGCCTAAGGATACGCTCAGTAATGTTGGTTGTTCTAATCAGGAGTTTGGGCTTTACAGTTTCAGTGAAATACAATGAGATTCCCTAAAGACCAAGGGGAAAATGTAGGCAATTCTAGGACGGGCAAAATGGAGTTCGGGAATGAGGTGTGGCAGGTGGCAGGATCAGGCGCAGGCTGTGTGGGGGCAGTGGTGGGGCCCGAGGCCCACACCCTGCTTCTGGGCAAGGAGCCATTCTGCCGATTGCCTTGTGCCATTGTCGGTCCTCTGGACAGGCCTCCTGGGTCCATAGGAGCTAGACATCCGAAATTGCGTGTCAAATCTCACAATGGTCCATGTTGGTGCATTTTTTTTTAAACAGATTTATTTATTTGCTGGAGAGAGAGTGCTCAAGAATGAGCAGGGGTGGGAGGAGGGGCAGAGGGAGAGGGAGAGAGAATCCCAAACAGACTCAGCACTGAGAACAGACCCCGCTGTGAAGCTCAGTCCCACCACCCTAAGATCGAGACCTAAGCCGAAATCAAGAGTCAGACTCCTAACCAACTGAGTCACCCAGGTGCCCCTACTGGTGCATTTTAAAACATCTCCTATTTATTGACGACTCAGAAGGTGCCAGACACCTTCTAAGAGTTTTAATACATGGTTTCAATTTATTCTCTCAGCAGCTCTACGAGGTACATTGTGACCATTACTCTTGTTTCATAGATGAGAAAATTAAAACACAAAGAGGTCAAAATAACTTGCTTCAAGATTACCCAGCTGGCAAGTGGAAAGGCTGGAAATTGAACCAAATCAATCTGCTTCTCGTGCTCACTTCTGAACCACGCACTCAACCGCCTCTCAGGTTTTTAAAGCTTTTTATTTACTTATTTTATTTATTTTTTTTATTTTTAAAGATTTATTTATTTATTTGAGTTAGAGTGAGAGAGAGAGCACGAGCAGGGAGGGAAAGGAAGAAGTAGACTCCCTGCTGAGCAGGGAGCCCTGCACGGGGCTCAATCTCAGGACCTGGGACCATGAGCTGAGCCAGAGGCAGACGTTTAACCGACTGAGCCGCCCATGTGCCCCTAAACTTTTTATTTTGACATAATTTCAAATGTACGAGAGCAGTACAAAGAATTTCCATATGCCTTTCACCCAGATCCCTCAAGCATTAGCGTTTTACTATTTCAGCTTTGTTTATTTCTCTCTCTCTCTCTTTACACACACACACTCTCACACACACACACTCCCACACACACACACACACTCACACACACACACACACACTCCCCCCACACACACACACACACTCCCACACACAGAGGAACTTATCTGAAAAGGCTCCCACCAGCCAAATCTGGGACAATTTGAACATCAAAATAAATAATGATAGTGAAAAATTATAACTTATTTAAAAAATTCACAAGCTCACACATATACACAAACAAGAAGGAAAAAAATCTACTTTATGTTAACTAACTGAAATTAAAATAAAGACTTGAAACAAACAAATAAAAAAATCTTCCTTACAGAATCCCAATTAATACACGTAGAAAGATCAATAGACTTAGAACAATCAGTACTTGGCAGCCGTGTGTGGACCAAATGGAATGGATCAACTGTAATCTATGGGTTTGTAGTTTCCAGTATTTAGCACAAAAGCTCCCATGGTCAGACTACTGGTCTGATGGAATAAATGGTATTTTTTTATTGGTCTGGTAATTCTCCATCAGTTTCCTGAAAACCCTGAACAGAAATAAAAACCATATTAATTCCTTCGACTCCCAGTGTCCTAAGTTCTCCGTAAGGAGGTAAAACCAATTAAATTTCTAGATATGATTGTGTCCCATTGTTCCCATCTGGGTCCAGAACATTCCACTGGACATGCTCTGGAAAGAACACTTAGAAAGAAGCTGTTTCATGTTTGCACCTTTGATCCAGAAATATGACTTCGGACACTGCTCCTGCTCTGTGCCGAGCACTGAGCTGGGCACACGTCAAATTTTCTAACCCTTCCAAGAACATTTCTGCATGAGGTATGTCAGCCTCCATTGAATAGCTAAGGCTCGGGGATGTTAAGTAAATGACCCAAGTCACGCAGCTAGGAGATGGCTCCTCCAGCATGGAAACCCAAGTGAGGTTAACAACCTTAAGGCCATATTTTTCGTACTGCACCAACATGGAGTTTACAGGACGTGTATCTCAAAGGCGTTTCATGAGAGGGGAGGCACATTGAGAATTTAGGTGCTTAGAGCAAGCAAGCAATAAAAAAAAAAATTGCCTAAAGTTATCTTCACACCCCTGAAACCATCGGCAAAGCTACATTGTAAAGACAAGAGTCCTCCCTTACCTCCCTCACCCATCCACACAGCTGGCCTTCCCTCTGCTGCTGTAAGACGTTTCCCCTCCTCCACCTGCGTATGAGTAGTTACTCCAGAAATAACGTTCTGTTCTTCCGAGGAGCAGTGCTGGGCGTGGAATCTTTGCCACAAACGTCAAGGACATCTCTTAATCTCTTGATTCTCTCCTTCTTTCCTCCCCGTCTTTGCCTTCTGTCTTTTCTTCCCTCCCACTCTCAAAAAATTATCTGGACACCATCAAGTGAGGACACTGCCTTCTCCATTCATCAGGAACTGGTTTCTTATCCACATCCATTAGCCTTTTGCTCAAGTTGAAGAATTGAGTTGGCCTCAAGGACAGGGAGGACAGGGAGGCAGGACAGGGACTGGAGAAGACATATGATAAGGGCCACTGAATGGCGTGTGTTATTGGTGACAATCATAATAGATCTGAGGTACCTTTACCCTGAGACAAGCACCATAGTCCACCTGGTCTGTGTGGCCTCAGCGAAGAGGTTTTATGACTCTCCGGGAGTCCTAGCAACAGGATGAATCTGGGCTAAGCCATTCTGTGTGGACATCTTTCTAAGACTAGAGGGACCTGGGAAGGTGCCTCCTCAAGGGGCGGCCTGAAGGGGGTTGTGACAAGAACGAACCCTCCCGGCTGTAAGCTACAGGCCCAGAGCTGCCCAGGGGATCAGGCTGAGGCCGGAGCCCCTCGCCCACCCCGGGTTGTACCTCCTTTGGCTCCTCTCCCTACCCTGCTGCCCTCAGTCCCTCACACTGTCCTCTGGAATCGCTTCCTTGATGAAACCTGATGGCTGGGCCAGCCTCTGGGGCGTCTCAGTCATCCAGGAAGACTTCCACCAGGAAGCTGGAGCTGGGCTCTGACCGGTGCATAGCAGAAGAGCAGGTAAAGAGAGAATGTGCCAGGAGGGAAGATGGTAGGAGGAGGGACCACAGGTGCAAAAGCTCGTGGGCCGATAGTGTTGACGGAATCAGAGAAACTGGCAGAAGCCGGCATGGTGGGGTCCGGAGGCATCCGGGTGTGGATGATGTGGGCTGGGGCCTGTGGTTCGGTGGGGCCATATTTTGCAGGACACTGACGTCCTTGGATCTTTACATAAAAGCAATGGGATGCCACAGAACCAAGGATGAGACCATGGGGTTTGGGTTTTGAGACCAAAATGGCCAGTACACGAAGAAGAGACTGGGGACCAGCTGGGAGTCTCTGCGCTCCTCTGGAGGGAGGTGGTGGTTCAGGTAGAACTAAAAGGGCTTGGAAATATTGAAGAAAAATGGAAAATGACTTCGCCACTCAAACGATCATCTTTCTGTAAAACTGTTAGGGAAGTCCAGTTTTTTTGTCAGAGAAGATTTCATGATATGGGGCTTGCAAAATGGCCCCCTGAAAAATTTTTCTAGTAAGATGAAGGTTAAAACTTTCAATTTTGATGGAACAAATGCAGTGAAGAGGAAAAAGTTCTCGATTTTTTCAAAACTTTTATTTTCAGATAATTCTAAGAAGATACATAAATGAGATCTGACAACACATGTGGATTTACAATTCTAAAAACGATTTCACAGTAGGGAGAGAGCCTGCACTTATTTTAGTGATAGGTACATATTCATTCAAATAGAATGATATAACTGTATACTTCTGAAATATTCTAAAAATATAAACTAGAAAGGGAAATCTTTATCAAATATACAGAATATATAACATGTTTGTAAGAAAAGTAGTAGTAAACATATGTAAAAATAAACTGTATGTAAACACATTTTTTACAAAGTTTTAAGTACTGCATAAATCTCTATGCATTTTCCATTATGAAACTGTATTTTCTCAAGGAATTCAAATCACATCATATGGTTTATATGGTTAATCTATAATGTGCACACACTTTACTACTATTCTATTCTATGGAGGGGAAAACAAAGCATGGGAAGTCCCTGAATATTTTTAAACTGTAACTGGACTTTAGAACATTGTCCTAAACCATAGATTCTAAATCAAACACCATATATATTTTTTAAAATGACTTAAGCAAATTGTCTTTACAGTACACACACACCCACACACCCACCCACACACACACAATTTAAAAACAATGGATCTACTTCTTAATGCTAGAGGGAAATCCATTAGTTAAATAAGGAATTTCAGATTCCTTTGACAAATTGCTGCCACGGTGAATCATTAAGGCCTTCTTAGATAGAGGTTCTGACTTCATCAAAGTACTTCTTAAAATAGAGTTATTCTCTAATTTTCCAATAATGCTGCAATTTCAAGACAGGAAAAACACGGTTTCACAGAGACCTGATAACTTTAACATATAGCTTTGCTTACGTTATAATCAAGTATTTCCCCCAATAATACATTAAACAGAGTTACAATAAACAGATTGCCAATATTACCCCAAGCCCCAGACACTTTCGCTAGCAGACACTAGGTCTTTCACTGTGAAATGTAAACTTACTTTTGAGAAGAACCAAGCAGTGAATTTGGTAGGGAAGGAACAGAAACATTTAGTGACTTTACTGGACTAACTGACAAACGCCTGGCCTCCCTGTCACATCACAGAAGACGCAAGGGAAAACAGTATTATGAGTAATTCTATGTAAGCCAAGATGATGTTGACATCAGTTCAAGGGAGCCAGCAGGATAGCCTACAGAGTGCCTTGTTTCCCAATAATCTGCTTTCCTGAGTCAGATACACTCTTATTAAATACCATCATCTCTATAGACAGTGCAGCTTCTAGAACAATTGTACCGAAGAAAGAGCATAAACACCTGGGCCTAACTGCTCTTTCTGTGCTGTTTCATGCTCTGGGGTTTGAGGTTAGTTTTCCAGTAATGTAGAAGTCATAAGCACCATTCTTGCAGGGCGGTACACATCACTGTTCTTGGTCATGGTAAAAAAAAAAATCTGGAAAATAAAGTAAGTCCCAATTATATATTAAAGAAATATAAGTAAATGATATTTAACACAGGCTAGTAAATATATACACTTATATCCCAGGGGTCAGTAAGCCAAAGCCCTGTGGTCAAATAAAGCTGACCACCTATATTTATAAATAAAGTTTTATTGGAACGGTCTTGGTGGGCAAAATAATGGCCCAAGGAAACGTGTTTGTTCTCACCTCCAGAGCCTGTGAAGGCATGGCAAAAGGAAGTTTGCAGGTGTGATTAAGCTTATGGACCTTGAGATGGAAAGATTATCCTGAATGGCAGAAGGAGGAGAGATTCGAAACCAGGACTCTGGTCGCTCTTGCTGGCTTTGAGGATGAAGGAAGAGGTCATGAACTAAGGAGAGCTGGGACTAGCTCTCAGCTGCCAGCAAGAAAATAGGAACCTCAGTCCTACAACCATAAGAAACTAAATTCTGCCAACAACCCAGATTAGCAAGAGAATAGATTCTCCCCTGGAACCCCCAGAAAGGAATGTAGCCTTGTTAGCAACTTGATTTTTGCCTAGTAAGAGCTGGGTCAGACTTCTGATCTACAAAACTGTCAAGATAATAAATTTATTATTTAATACAAGTTTTAGCAATTTGTACGTAATTCGTTTAACTGATTTGTTGTAGCAGCAATAGAAAACAAAACAACCACATCTGTTTGTCGGCAAATCATGTGAGGCTGCTTTCAAGCTACAGGGCAGAGTTAAGTGGCTCTGGGGCAGATCTCATGGCCTGCAAAGCCTACAATATTTGCCAGCTGGCCCTTTACAGAAAAGATTGGTCCACCCCTGATATTCATACACAAAACCCATAATGGCATCTTGCCTTTACTGAGCACTTAGTGGATGCCAGGATCCAGGCTAAGTATTCAGTAACATATCAACTTTCTAGAGAGAGATGATTTGGGTCCCTGTTTTACAAATGAAAAAAAAAAAAAATGGAGGCAGAAAGGTTAAAATACTGCTGCAGTTCCCCCAGCAAATCAGGGGTGAGCGAGTGGGGATTCAAACCGGAGTCTGTCTGCCTTCGGAGCTCGGCTCACCCCTGGGTCATTCACAGCACCCAGATGCTCACCTAAGGCTCTTAGCGTGGACGGAAAGCAACAGGGAGCTCCCGGCTGGGCACCAGGATGCCGAGATGTAGCATCTGCACGGGCTCGTTGTCCGTGGCCACGAGGTCGTATTTGCGGACAATCTGGAAGACACATGCACCAAAAAGGCAGAATGAGCCCCCTCTCGTCCTGCCTTGTGGAATACGAAAGAACACAAGGGCAGGAATCCGAGCTTTACCCAGCAGAGAGCCAAGTGGAGCTGGAGCTCGGCTAGTCGGCGACCGATGCACATTCTCTTCCCGACGCCAAATGGAAGGTGCGCAAAAGGATGAATCTTTTTCTTCTCCTGAAGCCAACGTTCGGGCCTAAACTGGCTTGAATCTTTAAAATTTTCTTCGTTGGATCCCAACACCTGGGTATTTAGCATCAACACTGTCTAAAAATACACAGAAACACAAAACACGTAAAACAACTAGAAGAAAACATTTGAACAGCAAAATTGACAAAAGGGACCACTTTGCAAATGTAAAAGCAAACCATGAGTTTATAATATGGTGATTGCCAACATGTATTTAGTGCTAGAAATATACCAGGTAATAAATAAGTAAAGAAGTTTAAAATTTAGCATCACATTCTCAGACAATCCTCTGTGGTGGGTTCCATTATTATCCCCATTTTACAGATGAGAAAGCTGAGGCTCACAAGGTTATGTAACTCACTCAAGGCTATGCTTGAATATAGGTCTCTTTTTCCCCAAACCATTAATCCTAACACTATACAATTCAACACGTCAGCTATATACTAAAATATACATATTTCCAAACTGAATGCTCTCGCAGGGAAAGTGTTTTTGGAGATCTAATGAGTATTTGGAAATTCAAATTCAAAATATTGGAAATTTCAAAGCTCTATAAGGTACAGATTGCACGAATCCTACTTACTCCTTTGGGTAAAGTGTATTCACCCAGAACCGTTGCCTTGTCAAGAGTCCGGGTTGTAAATGGCACACTTGGAGTAAGCCTAAAAAAACAAAATTAAAAAATAAAGGTGAGCACAGACCAATATCTAGATCAAATATCAGTGGGAATACAAATACTGGTTAAATAAATAATTCCTGCATAAGTTCATACTCAAAAAGGGAGCATGATCACAACTCTCACAAAGAAGTTCTTTTTTTTTTTTAGAAAGAAAGTTTTATTTAATTAATTTATTTATGGGGGGGGGTAGAGAAAGAATCTTAAGCAGGCTCCCCGCCTAGTGCTAAGTCTGACACTGGGCTTGATCTCACAAGTCCAAGATCATGACCTGAGCTGAAATCAAGGGTAGGACACCTAACCAATTGAACCCAAGGCCCCCAGGCATCCCAAGAAGTTCTGTCTCTTTCTTCCTAAAATTTTTACCTCCTGTTTTGATTCCTTATTGTGGTGGTTAACTCCCTAGTAACTCCTTAGTAGCTCTTACTAGTGGTTTTCTCCTGTTTCATTCTGGACTTCAAATGTGTGTGTTTTCCTGCATCACCCTTAAGCTTGACTTTTGTTCTCCTAAGTTTCTCCTATCTGCCCTTCCCGAAGTGAAAGCTGTTTCTTTCCTAATTCTAAAATGTTGTGAGTTTTGTTTTCCAGAAAGGGTGTAAAAAGATTTTTCAAAGAGCATTTTATACCAGAGCCTCAAAAACAAAGATGCCTCTTTGTCTTATCAAATAATAATATGGTTTTCTTGTTGGATTTCTTCTCATATCTTTCAATTATGCCCTAATGTTAATTAGTGCTTACAGTGTTCATTAGACTATTATTATTACTGATTGAAAGGGGAGGACATTGACTTTCCAGAGATTTAAATAGAATTTGCCCAAATGATTTAGGAAATGAATAATAGTAAAAGAATAAGGCTTTTTAAAAATTTTAATCTACATATTTTATTTGTATTTTATTTTTTCAGTGTTCCAAGATTCATTGTTTATGTACTACACCCAGTGCTCCATGCAATACATGCCCTCCTTAATACCCAACAGCGGGCTCACCCATCCCCCCAACCCCTTCCCCTCTAATGTTTCCGAGTCAACTATGGGTGTCGTCTGCGGGCATGGAGACCCCTCATTGTGTATTTAAGAGAATGGCTTCCCAGCATATTTATGTTGGCTTAGGCAAGTGTTCTCACCTCATAGATTCTTTGAGACAGGCTTTTAAATATGGCATATTCCTCAAGTCCTCTGCCCGTGGCATCTGATTTTCAGGCAGTACACTCTGAATTTCCTTAAGAAGCTTTTGTTGCACATGGGGATTACGGGATAAATTGTAGAGAATCCACATTAAGCTGTTTGCTGTCTGAAAGACAAATGGACATAAACTTGAGTTTCTGCAAATAAACGGCCTTAAAACCATTATGAGCTGAACAAAAGCTGATGCCTACACCTTGCTCTGCAAATGTATTAGTGAGACTTTTTCACGCGTCCTTATTTGCTGTGCGTTACACAAATACAGTATACGAAAAATCAGCTTTATTGTAGGAAATAATGCCAATTAAGGATAGCTTAATCCACATAGATGCTCTGAAATAATCAGCTGCATTAGGAAACTTACAATTCAGTTTGAAACAAAAATTGTTTGAACACAAAGGAAGCACGTAGACGTGGTGAAAGGAGAGAAGGCTGGTTAGGGCTGTCCCTGTTCAATTTCCAGGTTGTGATAAGGCTTTCTTATTGCAAGATGTTACCCCTGGGGGAAGCTGCAGGAAAGATCCAAGGGACTGCCCTCTATTTTTCCTTAGAACTGCATGTGAATCCATAATTATCTCAAAACAAAAAAGCATTTAATCAAAAATTGTTTAATGTAGAAAATGGATAGAATTCCTGGGTGGGGAGAGAGAGCTGGAGATCCTGGCAGCGTGGCTAATGAGTTTTTTTCTTTTTAATTTTATAGTGCAAATGCATAAGAAACTGCATTGCTGGAATGAGAGGGGTTTTGCTTTTGCCACACCCCTGAAAAGTTACAACAAAAACGAAACATCCTTATCTATGAAACCCTGGGTGTCGGCCACAGGCAGGAGGGTGCCAACAGCAAAATAAGAAACGCTAGCACTGAGTTGAGTATTTGAAGGGACCAGCCACAGCTTCTGACAAAGGCTCATGGTCTTTTAAGTGTCATGCTTTACTTCCTTTCCAAAGGCAACAGGAAGAGAAAAAATATTGGCTGAAACAGCCAGTGTAGCTTTTAGCTTCGTAATAGTCACCGCTGGTCGTCATATGTATTTGTTTTTAGGCTTTTCTTTTTCTTTCTTTTTTTTTTTTTTTAGCTAATGTAAGCCAAATATTCCTGTAAAAATGGTCATTGCAGACACGAAGACGCTTTTGCTAAGTGCCATGTACCACTGACAGAAACGAGCAATGTCCGAGACGATTCGGAGCCAATGGCATTTACTATTTTGGGAAGAAGATGCCTTCAAGGCCAGCTTCATGTCAGAGGACTGGTAGGCTCAGCTGCAAATAAACTGTGGACGGCATTATTACAAGAGTCCAATTTACAAAACAGGAAGAGGGCGCAGCCACCAAATTAGATATACTTTCAAATTTCTCTGATTTTCCAAAAGTGACTTCCAGAATTGCCAGGACTAAAAAAGAAACATTTAACCATATCAGCGGGTCCCTTACCACAAGTACCAAATAGAGTTTCCAAAAGGCAGATAACTGAAGCTTTCGCCAAAGCCTTGTAAGACAGCCTGGGCCTTTTAGGGGCTACAGGGGCTGAAAGTGGCCTGAGAAACCTCACAGGCACTAACTATTCGGGCTTGACCTCCATGGAAGAGCTCCATCCTGCAGCTGGCCCCCAGCTTCTGCTCTTCCTCTTCTAGAGCCTTCCTTCACCCCACCAGCCAGAGCCTTCCCTTCAAAACATAAATTTGATCAGGCTACTCCCTTGCTGATAATGCTCCAAGGCTTTCCATCACAGGTGTAATAAAATCCAAATGGCTTACTAAGGCTTCTGGTTCATATGACCAGACTTCTGACTTCTCCAATGACCACCTGACCACCTGCTAGGTCTCCAGCTCCCATGCTCTTTCTGCTCCAGGGCCCTTGCACATGCTGTTCCCTCACCGGGAGAGCTTCCACCAGATCTTCCCCTGGCTGGTTCTCTCTTATCATTTTAGTCCGCTCCAAGATCACTTCCTCAGAGAGGGAACCCTGCCCCCTCTCCTTCTCCTTCTGGCCCATCACTCAGATGGTTTCCTCCATGTCTCCTACCACTAGTTGAAATGATCCTATTACTGCTGTGTCTACATGTTTCTGGTTGGACTTCCCTCCCTGAAGTTCAGTTCCATGAAGGCCAAGACCTTGGTCTCTGGTTCATGGTGGCCCCTCAAGCACCTGGGACAGTGCCAAGCACATAGTAGGCACCCAGGAGTTTCTGATCCTTTTCGTTTATTCATCAAGTATTCGTTGACCACCTGCTGTATGCCAAGCACTATTCTATGTCCTAGGAATACTGCAGCTGACAAACCCATGTCATCTCCCTCATGGAGCTCACATTCCAGCTGATAACAAGAGATAATGGGCGAAGCTTTACTTTTATCACTCTAAGGAGCCTCTTAGATTAAATGGCTCATATGACAGTGAATGAAATGAATTCCTTCCAGACTTCTGGAGCATGAGGAGAAATGACAACCTTGCTACCCGCCCCCTGGCCCCCCATAGAGAAAACCCTACTTTTTCTTTGGATGAGAAACCTGAAAGAAAGGGGAAACATGGAAAGAAATGAACTGGGACACATTCTTCTTAGCAATTATAGGTGTATGAACTGTTGGGCCATGAGGAATATCAGTACGAGTCTCTCCAGTGATGGTGCAAAGAACGGATCGAAGACGGACAAACCCACCGGGACACCTGTCAGAATTTGTGTTTGGAGTCCGGCCAGATTGTGTACCTACCAGGAGTATCAAGCACCCTGGGGACAGAATCTTGGTACTTCAAATTGGTTGTTTCATGTAAGTTGAAATCAAGTTTTCCCGGACTCACTATGTTTATGCTTTTAATCTGAAGAAAATAACTGAACAGGCAGAGAGCATGCCAATATTTTTAGAGTAACAACCAGAGTCAGGGAATTCAGGGTAAGGTGCACAACCTCTTAGAACATATTCAATTTTTAAAAGTCCTTCTATGGTGTGGCATTTTACTGCCTCTGAATTCCCCGTAGCAGCTTGGGTCTTTATCATGGGACTTGATGTTCCTTCGTTAGAATGCGTGATGTCACCTGCTATCACCTGTTGAAGGACCAAGGCTGTGCCCTGGGTCTCCTGCAGCATCTCGTAGGAGACTTTTGATTTTTGCTAAGCCAGTGCCCAGTTAATCCTTGTGGACTGAGTGAGTTGAAGAAGTATTTAAAATTCATCCTGAAAAAGTTTCCAGCCCGTTCGTCGAGCAAACTGACATCAGGCCCCTTACCGTTTCCACGGCGGCCAGCTGGAGTTCTGTGACGGCCGCATACAGCTCTTTCTTGGACAGCTGGTTGTGGTGATAAATGTCACAGAGGAAATCCATGCTGGGCTGCTCAGAATGCTTCTCCAAGCGGTTGTCGATACAAGATTTGACTATTGGAGACAAGAAGAGGGAAAGGAAGTCAGGTGACGAGGAGGACGAGAAAGAATGCAGGAGAACCCCAGGTAAAGTCCTCCCCATGACATTAAAAGGCCTTTTCAGGGACACTGACCCTTTCTTCAAGGAGCTAATGTTGCCTTGTTGTTAAGAAACCAAGAATGGATCAGTGCCCAGAGGAGCAGCACTCCTCAAACTTTAACATGCCGAAGAATCACCTGGGCGTCTTGCTAAAATGCAGATTCTGAATCAGGGGTCTGGGGTGGGCCTGGAAGCCTGCCTTTCTAATAGGCTCCCAGGTGCTGCTGCTAACTGCTCTCAGATCACTGTTTCGAGGAGTAAGAGCTTAGAGTTTAGAAGAGATCGTCACGAGACAGAGGTGGGATTTGGGTCCGCTCTCAGGATCGGAACTTGCACCCAGATCCAGATGTCTGGCAGCTCTGGTCACGAGTACAGGCAGTGTGAGCCTTGGCTCCCAAATCTGGGTGGTAGGGCTGGAGAGAAGCTCCCCCCAGTGTTACCAAACACAAACACACATGCACACACACACACACTCGGGGTCAGTGTAGTGCATGCTGGTGCTGAGAGCAGAAATTTCTAATGTTCGTAAAGAACATTCTGGACATGTGTCTCCCTCGTTTCAATCCCCTAGGCAAGCCACCACCAGAAATAATACTAACGGTGAGGCTGGCAGTCACAATAATGATCATAAGCAGTACAGCAGCTAAAGCTAGAGCTTTGGAAGCCCTGCGGTCTGGCTTCAAACCCTGGCTTTGCCATCAGCTAGCATGTCATCCTGATAAAGTTACTTCTTTGTGCCTCAGTTCTGTCCCTCACAGTGAAGAGAAGGACCTACTTGATAAGGTTTTGGGTGAGAATTAAACGAGTATATGTTTAGGTGTGCATATAAAAGACATGACATGGTATGACATGAGACAGATCCTCCTACCAGTACATATTGGTAACTCATAGAATGATACTCATAGCACCAATATTCCCCTCATAATCCAGCAGAAATAGCTCTGATCCATTGCGTGTTGAGATAAGCCAGGTTTTACATTATCTATATTAGACCTAGAAACAGTTGCATTGAGGTAAGTATTATTATTGTTGTTATTAGCCCATTTTAGAGATAAGACCACTGAGGATGAAAGAGATATAGCACATTCGGTCAGCCTGCTATGCCAATGACAGAGCTGGGGTTTGAATCCAGGTATCTCTGATTCCAAAACTCTTGCTTTTAACCACTTCTGGCTCCCAAAGACTACACAAAGCTGTCTTTTCCTTAGAAATAGAATTTCCTACACCAGGGCGATTCTAAACTCGTGTTTCCAAAGCTGGAAACCATCAGGAGGTGCAACTCCATCAGAGGATCAAGGTCGTGAGGCCAAGAAGATCATTCCAGCCTTCTGGCAACAGCTCCAGAGACAGGGCTCTGTGTGTGTGTGGCCACATTACCTGATTTGAAAATCGTGTCCCAGGCCAGCGTGTGGGCCTGCCACACCTTGGTATTGAGTCTCTTGTGCAGCTCGACTGGGGTCACCATCATCCTTCCAAACGTGCTCATCATCTGTGAGGAACACAGTGCCTTTCATTCCGGGTACTACCTCTCAGAGACCACCCGTCACACGGGAGAGGAGCGTCCTCCACGACCCGCACCCCGTGCTTCCCCGAAGGCAGGAACTCTCCACCCAGCGCTGGGCGTGGAGCCCTCCCCTGGCCCCGGCAGCACAGTGAAAATGATCTTTGGGATGATTTTCCACTGGATGTGTTTCATAAAAGATGTGATCTTAGGACCTACATATTTAAAAAGAAGGAGAAAGAAGGAAAACCATCTCTTTCATATTGACTTCCATTTCCATTAATTTCCCAACACTCGCCATTTTGACACCATTTTCACAGAATCTATCACAACCACATGTGATCAAAAAGATTAAAAAATATTACCTCTGAACATTTCAGACTCTCTTTCAAATAGTATTTTAATTGACTCTCCTTTAACTGAAACACCTATTTATTTTTTTTAAGATTTTATTTATTTATTTGACACAGAGAGAGAGATTACAAGTAGGCAGAGAGGCAGGCAGAGAGACAGGGAGAGGAGGAAGCAGGCTCCCTGCTGAGCAGAGAGCCCGATGTGGGCCTCGATCCCAGGACGCTGAGATCATGACTTGAGCCGAAAGCAGAGGCTTTAACCCACTGAGCCACCCAGGNGAAACACCTATTCAAACTTGTCTTGACGATGATTTACGAGCGTACATGCACATACACACGTGAAAACGCGGGTGCATTGACATGAACACTTNACACCTATTCAAACTTGTCTTGACGATGATGTAGCGTGATTCCTGATTTACGAGCGTACATGCACATACACACGTGAAAACGCGGGTGCATTGACATGAACACTTAACTAGCATAATGAAATAGGCGTGTGTGCTCCTCCTAGGCAAACAGGATGCACGTGCATGAAGTTCTGTAAGTCGGGAAAATTGCTCTCCTCCAGGGGATGCTTACTGTTTTGATGGCCGTGATGAACTTCAAAGCTTCATCCTCTGCATCCTTCTGAAGGAGTCCAAATCTCTTCTCATAGAGCACAAGGCAGATGCCTGCCATTTAAAATAATCAAGAGTTACACAATCGCAGCAGCACTGGAGTCCGTGAGTAGTTGGCTACTAAAGGCTCGAATCTATCTTTTGTAAGAGTGAGGTCTTTTCCAAGAGGAAAGGCAAAAAGTCTGAGAGAAAGGGGTCTGATATGCTTCTCACTTTCTAGAAGTTGTCTCCATGTCCACTGACCCATCCCTTGCAGAACCTCCTGGTCAGAAATGCCACGGTGAAAATATAGACATTTTTATACATGAATGAATGTCTCCTGCGACGCCTTGCTTTTGTCAGAGTTTATCATTGATGTTATGTGTAGTAGACACTGTAAAGGCCTACCCTATCCTCGTTCTCCCCCATTTCTTCCTTAAGATCCCCGATTTTATTTAGAGCGTCAATGTATCAGTCCTCAGGCAATGAACCTGGACCGATCTCAGACTCTGGTGACAATCCTGTTCCCTGACTCCCCAGGCTTTCCTGTAGCAGCCTGAGAAGCCGCATGGCCCCGGTCTGGCCAATGAGGCTTAAGGAAGATACTCCTTTGCTTTCTTAATAAAAGGGACAAGTACAGCTGGCTTAGCTCCTCCCTCTTTTCCTTCCTGCTTTTGCCTGGAAGGCAGAGGTGAGACCAGGAGGGGCGGCAGCCATTGTGCAACAAGCCAACCAGCTAAGGATGGATGAGCCAAAAGATGGAGAGTCCCCAGTGACTTGGCTGAGTGCTAGCTGCACACTTCCCTCCACGAGACTTCTCATAACGCCGGACAATAATTTTTAAACCACCAATCTTCTTTGACTTGCAAAGACATGCATTCGATACTCCTTCATTTGGGCATTTCCGGCGGGCAATTTCTAAAACGTACACTTCCTTTCTCCTCTGTAATCATGCCCTCACTTCATTCTACTCCCCTTTTCCTGAACACCTTCTGTGGGTTTCTTCTTTGGGCAGAGCTTTCTAATGGGCTAAGACAGTCATATGGTCTCTGTCTTTAAAGTGAGGCTGAGCTGATGGGGGGGACAGATCACGACAAAAGCCTCCATCCTGCAGAATTCTCTCCACTGCCTCCCATCTGCAGCCAGAGTGCCCCTCCCCGCAAACCAGTCCAAGCCGCCTTCCGGATAAAAGCACTCCGTATCACTCCCAGGTACTCCCAAGCTCAAAACCGAATTCCCATCCCTGGTTTACGTGGTTTGTGGGGCGCCTCCTTCCTCCCATGCTCTGCCCTCGCCATGCCTCTCCCTTGTTGGTCGTGCTCGCTCATTCTGAACATCTTCCTGTTCCTTCAACAGAACCTTCTCTGCTCCTTCATTGAGCTTCCCCTGGCGGACTCCTACTCATCTACCAGGCCTCAGCTGATACGCCACCACCACCAGGAAGCTGCCCCTGATCAAGCTCAGCTGAGGCAGCTCTCTCGGATTCTCCCGCAGCCTCGAACCTCCTCAGTCAGGTGCCTACGTGCTCTATGGCAAAGGCTTCCTTGCCTGCATCCCCGCTGGGCAGCATCCAGGTCGAAGCAGAGCTTTTTCTTCCTGGAGTGTTCCTCTAAGAAAGGGATCATCCCCCTTTCTGTTCGGAACCCTCCATGGCTCCCCATCTGACTCAAACTAAACGCTCAAGTTCTGGCCAGAACCAACAACCCCCTGGCTCGGTCTTCCTCACCCCTCTTTCCCTTCCCTAGCATCCACTCACACTAGGATCCTTGAAGCCTCGAAGACATCGCTGATGCTTTCACCTTGGGGTATTTGCCCTTCCTGTCTCCACAGCCTGGGACCATCTCCCACGGACGCCCCATGGCTTGTTCTTTCAGGTCTCCCATCAGCTGTCTCCTTCTCAAAGCAGACTTGCCTCCTCTAGCTCCTCTAGCTTCTTTCTTGAATCCCTTACCCCTGGGCAAAATATATATTAAAGTGTGTTTACTTGTTGATGGTCAATGCTACTAGACTCTAAGCTCCATGGGAACGCAGACATGGCCTGTTTTGTTCATTGCTGTGTCCCTAATACCAAGCACAGTGCTGGGCACGTAACAGGTGTTTAATAACTATTTGTTGAATGACTACAGAACCCATAGTGCAAAGCATAACTTGAGTGCCCGAAAGCACGAAAAGACTGCACAAATGGCCCTTCGTTGTTAGCGACAGTATATGATTATAGAAGAGTTATTGACAGAGCTACTAGGAAATCAAAATGAACAAGAGAGTGAAGACACCTTACTTTCAAATGACCATTTGTTCAGTTCGCTGTATAAATCTTCAATGTGGCCCCTCTCATCACAGAGCTCATCGATTCTACCCATAAAATCAGCCAAGACCTTAAAAGAAAGAAACCACAGAAGATACATTTCAGTCATTGAAGGAAAACAAAAGTTTAAAGGCTCAGTAAGCTGACTTCGGGTCTTGCAACCTTGTAAACTCACTGCCCGTGATGTTATTCCTTCTGAAGCAACACTAATTATATATATTGGGGGCTCACCTTCTGTCCTGACAACCTTGCCCCGGGTTATTTTCTCAGCTTTTCCCGAAACCACCCTAAAGCTTAGGTTTCCGCTTCTGATCTAAATTTAAGAAAAGGAAAACATGTCTTCTAATCAGAATGGGGACGAAGCCATGGAGGAGGAATCGGCCAAGTGTTTGTTGGCACAACCCATCAAGCCCCCTGAGGTCTGCCACTTCCACATCTCTGGGCCAACAAACATCTCTTTACTGGTTGATACTGTGTTTAGCGTGTTGAACTTGGAAGCAGAAAAATCTGCAAATTCAGGACACAGCTCCTTCACTAAATAGCTCTGTGACCTGGGACAAGTTACATAAGGGCTCTAAATGCCAGCTGCCAAAATCAGGGCTTCCGATGACTAACGTCTCACATTTAACAAGGCGTGGATCGTACCAAGTGCCACATGAAGTGTGTTATCTTAGCTGATCCTCACAACAACCCTGTGAGATAGAAAGTACTGTCATTACTCTCATTTCCTGCCTATCAGAGGAGAGAATGGGCTTCGAGCGGGGCTGAGGTGTTTGCCCATGGACATGTAGCTGGAAAGTGGCCATGCTGGGGCCTAGATCAGGGTAAGTATGACTACAAAGCCCATCCGTGTAACCAATGGGCATTTTGAGTTTGTCCACATAGTACATTAAAAAGAACTTTGAAATTGTTACCATCGAAAAAAGTCCAGAAATGTCACATAAACATATGGAATTTTCACTACTTATAAAAAAATAATAATGATGAAATCTGGAGACCCTGGGTCTGCATTCCCACGTGGCAGCCATTTGTGGGAGCTGAGGCAGCTGTCCCTTCTAGAAAGGGCGTGCACCGTTCTGTTTGCTAAAATCCCTGCTGGGCCTTCCTTACACCTTTATATGAATTATCTGACCCCTGAAGCCTTCTGGGTATGCAATCTTGCACCTATATGATCCTATCTGGGTCCAAGTTCAGTTCAAAATAAACACCCAAAGTGATCAGGAGTAAAGAGAATACTGTATGCTTCAATCCCTCCCTCTTTGGCCCTCTGTTGACTAAAGGATGATGTCTAAATGCCTTACCATGGTACAAAAACATTAAGAGCTGCCCTCTGTCCAGCATCGCTTTGGAGAAAGCCTCGCCTCGGCTGCCCCTAAAGTACTATTCTCTGAACGCACCATGCTATCTCATGCCTCCCTATCTTCAGCAAGCTATTCTCTCTGCCCGAATGTCTTTCTCCACCTTCTCTGACTTGAAGACTCCTATTCATCTGGTAAAACCCAGCTGAGATGGCAAGACCTAGGAATTCTATAAGCATCATCTCATTTAATCCTCCCAGCAAATTTGTGGAATGGGAACTGTCATGCCCAATGTATCGACTGGGAAAGCGAAGCTTAGGGGAGTTAAGGGAATAGTCAGTTTACAGAGCTGGGAGGTGGAGGGCTGAGGTTCAAATTCAAGGCTGTGGAATACCAAAGCCTCTGCTTATAATCTTTCCCTTATTGAGATGTTACTTTACAAGAGAGTGAAGGAAGGAGGAATAAGGGTTTGGGGAAGAGGATATGGAGAAGAGTAGGGAGAAAAGGAAGACCCTTGAACTGTCAAATTGCCTGCACTTTGTAGCTATGACTTGAAGTCTCATAAACATCTCTCTCTCCCCAGAAGACCCAGGAAAGCTGCTCTCAGCATGCAAACCTCGTTGATTTTTTTGTCCAGCTTCATAATTTCTACTGGTTTCATTAGTTTTTTCTGAAAAGCACTCCGGACCCTCTGCCAGTCTTCTCCTTCCCTAGGAGAGAAGTAGAATTCTATTTAGGGCAAATTAAAGGAAAAGAAGGGAGAAGCAAAAACACCCCCCTCCCCAGTTCTGCAACTATGTGAACTAAATAATCAAATGCACAATGAGAATCATGGCAAGAGCTCTCCAGAGAATGTCAGCATTGGAATATTTGGGGCTGGTTCAACAACAGAAGGAAAAGCCACCTTTCCTTCCAGCCAAAGATGACGCCAGAAAGGTGAAGTGCAGGTAATTTGGTGTTAAGGCTTTTGAGGTGCCCTGGTTGGGGCTGATCTGGGAGGCCAGATGCCTCAATTCTCAACAGTAAGAATGGGCACCAGAACATCGCCTTCATCAGCAACCCAGATTTGTTGGAGAAAAATCTTGTCCTCTCTTAATCCACCGGCTGGGCTTGAAAGTCACAGTCACAAAACACCTCCGCCCTAGAATTCTGTCATTGCCTCCAAACAATACTCAGTCAGAGGTTCACGGGAGCTGTAAAAGTCTGTTCTAATTATCCACCTTCTTCCCGGACCCCAGAGCAGACCACACACAGCCCGCGATGCACCACACATTACTATGGCTTTTAATTCCAGTAATCATATCCTGAAAAATACAGCCTAATAGCATTACAATTTGGAAGTAAAAACAAAAAAAGCTAACTTGTTAAATGCTAACAATTAAAAAGCAGAGGAATCTCATCACATAATGGCATTCGTCTATCTAAAAGAATGCAGTCTTGACGTCCCTCCGCCTCCCACCTTTCTGACTAGACTTGGATCTTTCTGGAAGGGGAATGAGTCCCCTCCTGATAGGAAGGTAGCTGTCAAAAGCAAGAGAAGTTCGTTTCTGGCGCTGGAGCTCACCAGAGGGGATTACGGACAATCGTAAGGGATAATTTTGTGTGTAATACGTTGGCCTGGGACGCTGACGTCCGATCCTCAACCCGACCAAGAGTCTGAAGACCACAGCGTGGGCAACACTCCGGGCCTTTCTTTGAAAAGGCACGGCCCTGCCCAGGTGACGGAGAACAGGTGTCGGGTGCACAGGACTGCCCTTCTCAACCCACTCTGATGTAGGCAAGCGTCCGCGACTGCGCCGCCAGAGGCTTTCGTGTCCCCCCGCCGACGGAGGGTACAAGCGCCGAAAACCCTCCAGGTTCCCAGCGCGCCAGGCCCCGCCGCCGGCCCCCATCCTGCGTCGGGGACTCACAGGATCAGCAGCCCGTAGCCCTCCTTGCGGTAGTCGCGATAGGCCTTCCAGGGCTTGATCTCCAGGCGCTGGGGGTGCGCGCTCTCCGCGCGGTACAGCGCTTCCAGCAGGCACGGCGAGCCCAGGTGCACCGAGTCGAAGGAACCCAACTTCATGCGGAAAATCTTGCCGTACTTCCCATGATACTGCGCCTGCCGCGGGCCGGCCCGAGTCAGCGCGCATCCTGGCGGTCCCGGGGGCGCTCCTCCCGCCCCCCTCCTCCCGCCCCCCGCCTCC
>LNAC01000171.1:2739026-2764578 GCA_002007465.1 Ailurus styani
GAGCCCGTTGGGTTTGTGGTTTCCTCCATGGGGGCTCCAGTTTTGGGGGTTGTTATGAAGATTTAATGGATAACCGTAGGTAAAGCGCCAACGACAGAGCCTGGCCGGTAGTCAGCACCCAAGATAGCTGTTGTTAGCCCTTTGGGGAGTTAGGAAACGCGGTGAAGGCGAGGTTTGCCGTGGAAGCTGGCTTACCTCTCCCACGTCTACTGCCCCCCCTCTTTTTTTTTTTAAGATTTTATTTATTTATTTGACAGAGAAAGACAGATCACAAGTAGGCAGAGAGGCAGGCAGAGAGAGAAGGGGAAGCAGGCTCTCCGCCGAGCAGGGATCCCAATGCGGGCCTCGATCCCAGGACCCTGAGATCATGACCTGAGCCGAAGGCAGAGGCTCAACCCACTGAGTCACCCAGGCGCCCTGGCCCCCTCTCTTTTTGGACCTGGACTACCCTGTGCAAAGACGCGCACGTGCAGCCCCACCCACCCCTGCAAAGTCCCCTAGGCGAGCGCGGGCCACACGCACGCACGCACGCAGTTTCTAGAGTCGTCGTGGCTGGCCAGACTAGAACTTGTTCTACTAATTCAGGAATTGCTGATCGTTTTAAAGTCATTCGTGGTCTGTCATTCTGACCCAGCACAGGTCTGTCATTCCGACCAGGCACATTGAGGCCCGCCGGGTGGGTTTCCTCCCTGAGTCACGTGACCGAACCTTTTTTTTTGACCCTAGTTTTGGCCACTCTTCCCTGGTGAAGTTATTGTAAACCTCCAGTTTGTTTCTTGAGAACCTTTAGCAGTCCACATTGCGCTTGAGCTCTGTCATTTACAGATTTGTTCTGAGATGTTAATGACTGCTAATGTTAACAAAAATAACTTTAATATAATGTATTATATTATTATAATGTTACTTACATTAACACAATGTACTATATCTACTATTACAGTGTATTGGTACAGTGCATTATACCTACTTACATGGATATCTATTATATACCCATTACATAGTGCATATTATGTATCACATAGTGTAAATTATATACTATATTAATATATACATCTTATGTAGTATACAAATGAGAGTTTTCTAGAGCTTATGATAAATCAGGCACTTAAGCTAGACATCATCATACAGAAGTTTTCCCATTGAGTTCAGTCCAATGATGAAAATAAAGGAATCAGTAAGACTGAAGTTTAGAGAGTTAAGCCCAAGGTCACATGTGGCTCATGTGGGATTCAGACCTCAGATTTTCTGATTCTAGCCCTTATTATACACATCATGCATTTTACATCACCTTTTGTTAAACCAAGAACATCTCAGAATATTGGGAATCTTCCTTCAGTGGGAATATCACCAAGAGGGGGGGTATATAGGATCAGTTTGTGTGGGGCGGTGTGATGCAGCTTTGCCTTATGTGCTAATGGTGGTTAAAAAAAGAACAGCCCAAATAGAAGATGCCTTTAGTCGACCATTGTGTACCTTGCTTCTGGCAGGTGCTTGGCACATAGCGAATGGTCAATAAATAACTCTGCTGTTAAGTCACGTATTGAATTACCCCCCTTCTTTGTGCTCTCTTTTCTTTCCTCTCTGCAGGTGCACCCAAGAAGAAAGGGAAGTAATTCCATATTTTCTACATTTTCATATGAGGTCAGCGCTGTGTTGCCTTATAAACTCCAAGTAGACCCTTGGGAGCACAGGGAGTCATTAGTGTCCTAACGGCCGGTGAGGACATTCTTATTTCGGGGAAATTGGTTTCTTATGGCCAGTGGAGGAAGTCTCCAGTCATTTCTATACTGGATTGCAGAGGGGAGATTAGTTCTTGTAAACGTGGTTGACATCAACACATACCCTGACAAGGTGCAGCTCAGTTCAAAATGACTACTTTGAGTCCGGTCCCAGAAACACTCTTCCTAACTGGGCCTCATCCCGAGCTCATTACTTAGACTCTGTGAGTCATCCTGCCTGGGATGCTGCTGGGAATTACTAATGAGAGATGTTGAAGCATCTCATACATGCCCACCGTCATTACTGAGACAGGCCCAGGCCCTCCGTTTGGTTCTGGGAAATCTTACCAAGTCCTGAATGGATAATTATACTTCAGCCCTCACACCAAGCCACCACAGATGACAAAATGTGGTTATGTGTGTGTGTGTGTGTGTGTGTGTGTGAGCATGTGTGATGAGGGTAGAGTGGAAAAGCCCTTGGAAGGACAATAGCTGGTTTCCACTACTGAAAAAAACAAAATTCTTTCAAATGTATTCAGTGATAATATAGTTTTATACTTCAAAGTTTTGACTGAACTTGGTGTAGGTCCTACATCTGCTTTCTGACTGTGGATTCATAGAGGACTTACCTTCCACATCTGAGCATGGATGGTGTTACCATTGTAACCTGAATAAAGTCCCCAAGCTTCATGGAAATAGCAACAATAACAATAGTCAACCTCAAGAGGTTTGCTGTGAGAACAATTCAGATATAGTGCTTAGCATAGGAAAGCACTCAGTAAATATTACCTCATAGCCTTACCATATTGCATGGCTTGGTTTTTGCAAACTGCATGCAAGAGAGGCGATTTATAATGTCTCAATTATTTTACCTTGTGTTCAACTTAGTATTGTACTTTTGATTTGGGAAACTGTATAATTGAATGAAGCCAACGGAATATTAGCAAAGAAATGCTGATGAGTTCAAATCCCAGCTCAGGAACTTAGTAGGCAGACAAAGCAGGGATGATTTACTTATCTCTGTAAGCTTGAAGTATGTCATGCCAAAGTGGTGCTAATGGGAGCACACACCCAGTGGTGTTCTTCTGAGGATGACAAAGCATCAAAAGTCCCTAGCATATACTAAAGCTCTCAAATGTTTATCATTACACTTATTAAGTACAGGAATTGGGATCTCGAAAAATTAACGTCATAATCTCTGTTGCATTTGTCTCAGAGTTCTCTAAGTAGACAAAAACCTCCTTGAAATTACAGACGTTGTCACCTTGGTTTTGCCTTGCCTGGAACATAGGACATAGTGGTGTTCATCTTGGCCAGCACTCAATAAGCAAATAATAGACCTTTAATTATTATTTCCTCATTCTTCAGTGAAAAGAGAAAGATCAGTATCAATGCATTCTCTGTGTTCTGAGGAAGAAGTTGTTGGTAAATCCTGGAAGGCTTTATTTGTGTGTCATATAGAAAGCAATTCTGTATAAATAATAGTTTTGGTCTCCACGTATTGGGTTGAAGCCATGAATCCACCACTCACAAGCTCTGTGGCCTAGGGCAAGTTATTTAACCTCTGTGAACCTAGTTTTCTCATTCATAAAATTGGGGGTTACTATGCCTATATCTCAGGAAGGCAAAGACGGATACTTGAAATGGGTAGAACACAATCAAATGCTATCTTCACAAACATTTGTTGGGTCTCATCTATGCTAATGATTTCTGAGTAGAATTCAGTTTTCTTTGTCAGTTAGAGTTATATTATAGAAAAATCTATCTTAAATCCTCCAAAACATAGTTACATAGGGAGAACTTTAATGAGAAGTTTCCTCATTAAAGGAGCTAGCTGTTCCACTTTGAAGGAGGTCAAAAACACAGAATGCACTCGTTTGTGAATCATTTTCCTCTTACTATAAATTATAATTTATTGAGGAGCGCCTGTGTGTGTGCCAGATATTTTAATATCTCTTCCAACACAGTCATACTGTAAAATAAGTATTATTTTCCTTTTTATAGGAGAAAACGTGTTTTTTAGAGCATCGAAGCCAGACCAGAGTTTGAATCTACCCCACCACATAGGAGCAAGCTAGTTCACCTTGTCTTCGTCGATAATATGGAAATCAGAGTGGCTCTTCTCTAATTTTATAAATTATAGTTATAATAGTATGATATAGCCATAATCCTGTAACTTGAATTCTCGCTTGCTTTAGGATGTCAGCTCCCTCAAGGCAGGAGGATGGTCTGTCTTGCTCTCTGCCATGTTCTTAGTACCTGTACCTATGCTTGGATCAGTTTAGGTGCTCGATAAATATTTGTCAAATAATATACTGCAAGATAACAGAGATTAAATGTCTCATTTGCTATAGCTGTACTTGAGTTGATTGATTCTGTGGTTCAAGGGAATCACAGTTCCTAGTAAATAATGGGTTTGATGACAAATTTAAATATAAAGGAACATTTTATTTCACTTTTTCTTTTTTTCTTTTTTTGAAATGTCTGAGAAAACAGAAATCTGTACAAAGAAGATGTGTACTCTTTAATAACACATCTCCACATGAAAATGGAAATAATTGGTTAAATGAGTTAATGTTATAAACAGTATTTGTTACATGGTAAACAGTATTAGCTATTATTATCGATAATAGTTTTGGAAGATGTAAGTATAACTATTGGCTCTAGAGTCAAGTTAAGCTGCCTAATGAAACAATCCATCGATTTTGAAAAATTCCATTGGTCCTATATGTGTTTCATAACTGACTTTTACAACGATGTCATCATTACATCATCACATACCTACTCTACACTTTCTCGCATGATACAACTTGGCTAATTCCATCAGGGCGAAAATCAGAGAAATTCTATGATAAAATGATTATTGCTCATCACTTTGGACGCAAAATACATTTTACTTCGCTCCTGGTGTGTTAAGAGCCTGCCTTGACATATCTTCTTAAGGCCGTTGATTTGCATGAAGCATTGTTGATCTCTGATTGTGTTTTGCCAGAAATTTAATAGGAACCACCAGTGCATCCTTCTATAGGGGATAAGCACCTACGGGGAACTGGTGGAAAGTACCTGGGTAGTTACCCAGTGAGTCAGCTCTGGGATGAATGGACTGGATATCTGGTTGTTTATCAGGATTCATGAAGTGGGCCAAGGGAACTGTTCTGAAATAAGAAAACACTAGAAGAGTTCTTCTGTCCTTAGGAAAAGCAAAGTTTAGTAGCCAATGTCAGCTAGGTCTCACAATCTAGATCCTGAGACCTGGTCTTCCCCTTCCAGAGAATAGCTACGCAGACCTCCTGTAGTCTGGTTCTTGTGTAACACCAAATGGTGATGGTTACAGCAACGAGGAGGAAGCCGATCAGAGACTGATCCTATTGCAATTTGGAGAGAATACTTTGGGATCTTCTGTGTTTACACGAATACCCACAGATTCCCCCGGAATCTGTATTTTACCCACACCTCCAGGTGATTTGTACGCACATTGAAGTTCAAGACGCGTGCATATGATTATCCTATTTTACAGGAAAAATAAATGAAACTCAGGGTAAATCTTTTGACCAAGTAAGAAAGTGGTCGATTCAAACCCAAGTCTGTCTAACTACAAAGTTACTCTGCATTATTGACCAAAATGAAGTTTATTGTCCCTAAAAAATAAGGGCTTCCCCATGGGCGTAAATGCTCTGATACCAGCCCTTTTTCTTTTTTTTTCTCTTTTTCCTTTCTTTCTGTTCTTCTGTTATTTTTCTTTTAAGATTTTATTTCTTTATTTGAGAGAGAGAGAAAGTATGAGCAGGGGGAGGGGTAGAGGGAGAAGCAGACTCCCCACTGATCAGGGAGCCCAACAAGGGGCTCGACCCCGGGGCCCTGAGGTCATGATCTGAGCCAAAGGCAGATGCTTACCCCACTGAGCCACCCAGGTGCCCCTATTCTTCTGTTGTCGATAATGAATGAGTCCTTATGTTCTCTTAAAAGTCAGTGGTAGATACGTCACAATTTCTTACCTTAAGGCATTAAGAGAAAAGACAAAACGCCCACACTTCTTATTCCAGAAATTACATTTCTTCGCAGGCAACAGGAAAGCTGAATGGGTGCATCGACACCGAGGGGCTCAAGCCAGGGGCTCCCTCAGAAGTGGAGTCCAAAACGAAAAGTGTCTGAAAATCACCTTTCATTTAAGGCCCTGAGATGGCTACACCAGGACACCTCCCAAGGTCTCTGGGACTCCGATTTTCATAACCCAGTAGAAAATCAGTTATTATAAAAGCTCTTCCCTACTAGCTAGAGACTGAAGATGAAGTGGATACGTCAATAGAGAGCATCTCACGATGAATGTGTGGAAGTGACCTTCCCAGGGGAATGAGTAAAATTAGGAGGGCCTCCCAGAGTCTCATAGGGCAAGTTTAAATTCCAACTTGCACCTCAAAGCTCAGAATCTCGGTGTTCTACGATGATGTCAGGAACCCAGTGTATGCTCCTTAGGCAGGAAATCTGGCTCAACCACAGAGCATGCCCACCCCCACCACACACGTGCACCTGCCTACACACTTGTGGCCCTTCAGTCACATCCTCCCAGACACGCACCCCTCCACATCCTCCTCACAAGCACAGCCCCCAACACACGCACCTGCATCTACAACACTCTCGCCACACACACCCCAGCTGCTCACTCATCCTGTCAAATACGTTGTCCAGAAGGTAGCGTTAAAGGTTAGAGGAAGAGAAACTTGGGTTTAAAGCATGACCTTGAACAAGTGACATCCTCTCCCTGAGACTCAATTTCTGGCTCCGTAAATGGTGGCACTTACTTCATAGAATTGGTTCAAGGATTAAATAAGACAATGCATTTGAGGCATGGAACAAGGAGTCAGTAAATATTGGCAAGTAAATACTAGCTAGATTACTATTAACCGAAGGCAAAGACAGGGGAACGTCTTAATTCCAGAAGGAGTGCTTTCGGTGAGTGTTTTGGGTCGGTTTCTCTGTGGTGGAATTTTGGGGGCCAGGTGGCATTTTTTAGATGCATAATCCTATCTTCAGAAGCCTTTATCACATGAGAACAAAGAGAAGGTTCCTAAAGGGAAACTTCTGCAAGATATCTTGAAAAGTATACACCTAGGAAGAACATCCAGTGGTCACGGCCATCCAGTAAGTTGTAGGGGGAAAAGTACCTAAGGTTTTACATTCTCACGGATGTTGGAAGAAGGTGTGAACGGACTTTAAACGTTAACAGGGAAGGTAATTTGGGGGGTTTCTGCCATCATTCAGCCCTGCATCCTCCATGGTTCACCCCAATGTATGCCCCCTTTTCCTACTATAGGACTCTCTTCCTGCTAATTCTGCCTCTGGTGGAAGTGGAAAATGAACATACACTGGTAGGTAAGTTGTTCAGGTGTCACTTACGAATGTTATGAATTTCCTGCTCCCACCATTTCTGGGAATCACCACAAATCTAGAAGGTAAATACCAGGTTGACTATCATTTTACAAACAAGGAAATTCAGCTCAGAAATTGTGAGAGGCCTTTCCATGGTCACACGGAAGTTTATGGGAGAGCTAAGAATCAAAGCATGTCTTCACCCAGCTTCAGTCATACTCTCCCGTGTTCCATCCTGAGTATAATGTCGTTCTATATTTAGGATGATTATTGCATTTTCCTTAAATCTAGATGGCAAACACACCATTCTGAATATCTGAACCTAGAATATTTTAAGGAACCCTAAAAAGGGGGCATTGGCACCACTACAGAAGCCGGAGAGGCTCAAAAAATTCCCCTTGCATGGAAACGGATGCAGCCACTGTGGAAAACGGTGGTTCCTCAAAAAAGAAAAAATAGAAATACCATATGGTTCAGTAATTCCACTCCTGAGTATTTACCCAAAGAAAGTGAAAACACTAATTTGAAAGGATACACACACCCCGATGTTTATTGCAGCATTATTTACAGTAGCCAAGATAGGGAAACAACCCAAGTGTCCATTGTAGATGAATGGATAAAGAAGAGCTGGTATATATATTCAATGGAATATTATTCAGCAATAACAAGGAATGAAATCTTGCCCTTTGCAACAACAGGGATGGAACTAGAGGGTATTGTGCTAAACGAAATAAGTCAGTCAGAGAAAGACAAACACCATATGATTTCATTCTCACGTGGAACTTAAGAAAAGAAACAAAGGAACAGAGGGAGGGAAAGAGACAAAACAACAGACTATAGAGAAGAAACAGATGGTTGCTGGAGGGGAGGTGGGTGAGGGGAAGGGGAAACAGATGAAAGGGATTAAGAATACACGTATCATGATGAGCACTGAGGAACGTCTAGAATTACTGAATCACTATATTGTACACCTGAAACTAATATAACACTGTACATTAATTATACTGGAATAAAAAAAAAAGCCCTTGTCCCAGCTGACCCGCAACTAGAGAGCATGGGACTAACCTGAGCCCATCAGATGCTCCAAGTGGGGCTTTCCATGAGGAGCCTGCGGACTTGAGATCTGCTCCGGTGGTGGCTGCCAGGGAGTTCCACGGGCTCTGCCACCCCACCCCCCCACCGCCTTATGGCAGTCTCAGTGACTATTAACCTAACCAGACTTTCCTTTTAGTATAATTCTGGCCACAGTGTGGCTGCTTCATCCCCCGTGAGGCCTGGCTACTTTTTCAGGTCTGGTTGTCTAGCTTTGCTATCAATTGCTTGGACTCCATGATATCTGTCAACAAATTCCTTTTCTGCTTAGGTTAACCACGGGGGAGGGGCTTTCATCTGTGATTCTAAAACAAGAAATCTGACCAACGGTGGTGACCAGACCATAGAGAAAAGAGGCCCTCTTCTCTTCCAGTGTTTCAGCGTGTTCTCTTCAGCCTTGCAAGGATCCTGAGCAGCAGCCCATTCCTGGCACTTGCCAAGCCAGGGCAATAAACAGACTTTTCATGGAGACTCTTTGGATGTTTACAGTTTTCTTTTTGAATCAATACGAGAACTGTCCATTTTCTTTTCACATCTTAATAAATATGAACAGGGCTCGTGGGATGTCCTCAGAATGGTTGGAAGTCTCGAGTCCTTTCTGGGATCCAGTACTCTTTCTGTGGTGCTCTTCCAGTTACCCAGTCCCTCTCCATCTCGTCTCAACGGCCGAGTTGGCGCAGTGCTTAAAAGGGACTAATTTAAGTCAGACCAACGGAGTTTAAATCCAGCTCTCCTACTTCCTGGCTATGCAACCTTGGGCAAATCATTCAGCAGCTCTGTGTCTCAGTTTCTTCATCTATAAACTATGGATTATGATACTACTATCTCTGAATGCTATCAACATGACCAAATGAATTAATTCAGGTCAAGCACGTAGAATAATGTCTGATGTGTGATAAATGCCAGGTTAGCTCTTTATGTGTTTTCATCACATCTAATGCACACTTGCTCTTGTACCCTTTCTTTTACCAAAGCCAGCTTTCAGAAAAGAATCTGATATTGTATATGGATCTAGGTCTGAATTTGTTTCTTTCACTGAGATATGCTCAAATGAAGCTCTTTCTCTAAATGTGAAAATCCTGGTCAAGGAATTGGGGATATTTGCAGAAGTTCAGGGGATATTTTCATGGACAAAAGAGTCCATATTCACAGAACTCAAGGACGATTCCACCTACACAAGGTCAAGTCTGCAAGTGAATTATACAGGAATTAAATCCAGACGTTGAAATGTATTCAGAGACAGAGGGATGGAGGGAAAATATTTTTTATCCTTGAGATAAGTAACCGTTTGATAGAATGCAGCAAAAAGTCTCCCTTGTGCTGTTCTGAAGACAGGTGATCAATGAGTCCATAGGGTTTCACCATTAACGATGCCCCAAGAGGTGTCAACCTATTCATTTTACTTATGTAACACTCACCATCGGTTCATCTCACCAACATAAATAGGTATGTGATCCTCATGCCTGAGCTTGTGACTTGATTTCAAAACCATTCAATCAAAAAATAAAGCTCCTCATGTGTTTTCTTTTCTAAAGTCTAAGTGGCTCAGATATTTTGTTATTCAACAAGATGACCACCATGACTCAGGCAACAGAGCTATTAACATTTTCTACAGTCTCAAGTCTGGAGTCCAAAATAAAATGAGTTATTTCATAAATACCTTTTGTCTAAAATGAAAACGTGTGTGTGTCTCTTGGTTGTCAAAATTCTTATTTGAATCTTTAAGGAGAAAAGTCATGGTTTGAAAAGTGGTCTTGGGCAGCAGATGTAGTTGGGGTCAAACCCAGCTCCAGAACTGATCAGCCTGTGTGACTATAGCAAGTCATATTATCTCTCCCACCTTCAGCTTCTGCATCAGTGAAAAGGAGAATATTAGCAAATGCATGATGGTTGTATGGATACCACTTAGCAGAATGCCTGGCCCATGGCCAGCAGGTGGTATAAGGCTCTGTTTTGCTTCCAGCTGGCACTTTATGTCACACAAGGACACCATACTCAGTTGGGGGAACATGCCTTCACTTCTGTTGAAAACCTTGGTTGTGGGCGCCTGGGTGGCTCAGTGGGTTAAAGCCTCTGCCCTCGGCTCAGGTCATGATCCCAGGGTCCTGGGATCGAGGCCCACATCGGGCTCTCTGCTCAGCAGGGAGCCTGCTTCCTCCTCTCTCCTCTCTCTCTGCCTGCCTCTCTGCCTACTTGTAATCTCTCTCTCTGTGTCAAATGAATAAATAAAATCTTAAAAAAAAAAAAAAGAAAACCTTGGTTGTAGGAGGGAAGAATTCTAATGGAAGTGGTATTGTCTTTGGCCCCATTTTAAACTTCACTCTCTGGTAAGGCAGGTTGTGTCGTGAAGTGGATTCCAAATTCAAGTTCACTGGAAAGTGTTGCTGGTTGGTCTGCTGCTTCAGTAGCTAGGGATTTTATAAAGTTAGAACAAGTTTAGAAGAGCAATTTTACATGGGGAAAGGTTGTTTTTTATTCTCTTCTAGCCTTTTTTCCAATGGTAAAGTCTTTGTTTTTATGTTGTTGGTTTCAAAGTCAAGCTTCCTTGGTTTAAGGTCCTCTCTTAGCAAAATAAAATCGGCACTCTCTGATGATACTGTTTCCCAGTCCATATTTAAAAAACAGTGTATTGAGATGTGAAATTCAAATGATTGAGAACTGTTCACACCACAATCAACCAATTCTCCCTGTCATCCCCAAGTGTAGTAGTGTTCCACGTCCCTCTGCTACCTTAATGCCTACAGCCCAGGAGATATAAATAGACCAATTTGGGGGGAGGATCAGGTTAAATCAACTAGGATACTTTAAAGGACAATGAATGAAGGAACAGAAGACCAAGCTCAGTTTCTTAAAGTGACTATCCCTTACTATTTTATTACAAGGAACTTTCAAGGAACTATCTTCCACAACACATACAGTATCATGGTCTCTGCTGACGAATAATCTCATGAAACACACAGAGAGTTTCATGCTAGGTACCAGGCAGGGATCCCCGACCCCAGTGCAGAGCTTCCCAGAATCATGCCTTGAGGAAGCCCATGTGAAAGACAAAAAAAGTGAGTTAGTGAGACATGGCTCCTCTCCCTACTCCATGGGCCTGAGCCCTTGGCAGCCACGATGGCATGTGACAATGGATTCTGGCCATACATTAGCCAAGACAGGTGGACAATTGATTCAAATGGGCCACTTGGATCTTACTCTGAAACACTGATTTGGGATTTGGGAAATAGCCCGCTCATTCGTGTGAACTGGTCTCTTGATCAGGAGTTATGGGGAACCCATCTTTTACTCCCACGCCCCTGTACCTGAAGCAGTGCAGAAGAAAGTTCTCAGAGATAAAGACAATTGGAACAGCTGAGCCCAGAGGAGAGGTGGAGTGAGGGTCCTGATGGTTTAACAGCTCCCATTTGCAGCTCTGTGTGTTTCCTGAGCCCTGGTGGAGATAGAACTTTCGGATTTGGCAACAACTTAGGTTCTTCTGATTGTAAGCAACAGAAACTGGTGCTTGCTAGCCTAATTAGTAAAGGAATTTATCTCCCATAGGATAGCAGCTTGAAAAAGTGTGGCTGGATGACCAAGGTTAGGATGTGGGATTCCAAAATAGAAACCCACCACTAAAGAATTATCAGCCCCGTGGCTTTGGGACACCGAGACCCACAGTGATGTGTAACAGATATCATCTGAATACCAGAAGAATATCTAATTAGCATTTTTGCTTTCACATTCTTTTTTTTAAAGTTTAGATTTATTTACTTATCTTTGGAGGGGGAGAGGCAGAGGGAGCAGAAGAGTCTTAAGCAGAGCCCACACTGAGCTTGGAGCCCGATATTACGACCTGAGCCGAAACCAAGAGTTGGACCCCTAACCGACTGTGCCACCCAGGTGCCCCTGCTTTCAAATTTTTAAGACTCAAAGTGCTTAGATATTTTTATTTCTCAAACAGCTAGGTGAATCACATGTTTTGGTGTCCCTCTCAGACATCTGAATTTGAGATCCAAGATTGTTGACAAAAGTCACCCTAACCCCGATGTTCGTTTAGAATAACACTTCTGCAGATGGGACCCCAGGATGCCACAGATTTCAACTCCACTGAATAAACTCCAAACTTCTTAGGGAGCCAAGACAGAGGAAATAATTAAGCCGAGGGGGGTTTACAATGAGGAAGTGGGGTTTTTGTTTCGTTTCGTTTTGTTGTTTGTTTTATACGATCTCAGCAAAACTTCCTTGTCTTGTCCTAGGTAACTTGGAAACTTTTGAAACTCATTTGTTTTGCTCGGGAGGACAATGTTATCCCTGTGTGCGGGGCCAGGTACGCATCTCCTTTTTGGTCTGAATAGGAGTTGACCTGGAGAACCAGGTGGATGACATTTGTATTCTCAAATGTTCATTAGGTGATCATCGATTTTGGACAAAGGGGGATTTAGAGAAAGAATTAAGGCTTTAGCAGCTCATCTCTGGCACTTAGGAAATGCAACAAAATTTAAAGTAAGCAGACAAAAATCACCTGGAATCATAAAACCCAGGAAAAAACCCAATAGAATTGTTTTAAACAAAAAACACTTACTGAAGTTTAATGTACATACAAAAAAGGGATCACTTTTGAAATTTAAAAAATATCTATTACTTATCAGGGACTATCTTCACTATGGTCAAATTGAACACAAAGCATCATAAAGCATGAATTAGAGATTTTTAAAATGAAATGTACCTGATGATTCCATTTTTTTCTTTTCTTATATTTGAAACAACCCCCCCCAACATTTTCTGCAGATGGGGATGTCTCCTTCAGAATTAAGATCTTCACAGGATTCCTCCAATTTTAGTCATGAATTTACCAAACCCATCCCAGCATAAGCTAAGGTGAAAGTGCCTACAGGTAAGAATACGATAAGAGTAATTCATATAACCCAGTGATAAGAAACACACATTCCTGTAAGGTAAACAGTGTTACTCACGGCGAGATAAGTACAGGAAGTCCCCTACGAGGAACACCTGAGTCATGAACACCTGAGTGTGTCCTGATCACACGTGAGCCCCCTTCACTCTTCTCCTGGTAGCACCTGCTCTCACTCCCCAACTTAGCAGAACGAGTGGGGGTTGGTGCTGGTTCTGGCTGCTGTCTTACCCTCTGCAGATGTTGGTGTTTGGCAGAAGCTTTTGGAGGCTGCAGAGATGTTCCCTGAAAATATATGTGAGGAATACCGTAAATATTCGCAAGTGAGTGCCATGGATTTCGGAAGTCTTGGACTCAAAAATCTTCAGAGGTTGTGCAAACCGGGTAGCTATGTTAAGTGGCCAGATACAAGAGGAGAGGGCGTGTGGGAGCTTCCTGTGTGGTAGAGTGGGAACTCCGGGGAGGGGTGGTCGTGGATGATTTAGCAGTGAGGGTCTAAATCAGATTATAAGCCAACTGTGGCTAATAATTAAAATTATACTTGATAATCCCTTAGGAAGCTGCCCTTTGGGACCCATGTGCTTCCTGGAGACACACCTGATGTCTGTCAACACATCCGGACCTCTCCACTCTGCCCTGGCATGTATCACTGATTCTTCAGTTAAGTTCCAGAGGGTTAGGGAGGAGGTGGCACGAAAAACTATTTAATATTGAATCGAACTCACTCTAGCAAGTGCTTATGCTGTGAAAGATAGCTGGAAAGGGAGTCTGCTAGAGGGAAGAGCATGAATCCCAGCCTCGACTCTTCATGAGGACAGACGCTGGATGGGTCTTGCTTGCTGATGTACGCCTGAAATTTAGCTCGATGACTGACGTGCCGCTGACATTTGGGGCCCCTTGCTCTGAAGATTCCCCACACTTGGTATAATGCTCTGCCGTTGAACAAATCCCCGCTCCCGCCGCCACCACCACTTCCATTTTGCACTAGGGCCTGAAAATTACGTGGCTGGTCCTGGTAACATTGAGTACATACCATGAATGTGTGAGTGAACGAGGCAGGTCCCTCTCCCCCTTACCTCCTTAAATTCTGGATCAAGGTGGAAAAAAATAAGCTTTTTCTTCACCTGACCTCAAGTTCACCTCCCTAGTTTTCATCTGTCAGATCCAGACTGATCACTTCCAGTGATGAATAACAGTGGGGCCGTTCATTCCCTGCAGGGGAAAGCCCTCCTCTACCTACGCACAATTGGTCTGACTCTGTTCTGCAACAGAACGATTTCCTAAGATTTTGCATTGGGGAATTCCCAAAGAGGATTATTTAGTCTTAAGTAAGAGTGATGGGAGATGTCAGCGTTTGAGTCCTGCTTGGGCTACACGGGATTCAGCCCCGCTTTTTTTCCAAGTTCATAAACCCATGGTGAAGTCCAATCTTAGAGGGCATATCTGTTCTGCTGATAACTGATACTTGATGGTGTTGGCTGTCTTTAGTGCCTTGTTGTCTACCCTCCCTATCTTTCCACCCTGGCCACTGGCCTGACAAACAGCGGTGCAAAGGTGCACCTTACTCAGCTTTGCCTCACCTCTTGGGGATTTGCTGCTGGGCTGCAGTACCTTCCACAGCCACTCTGGTACAAGAACGAACCTGGAAGTACAAAGAAGTTAACAGCCCAGGGCAACCCTTGACCAAACTCGGATGGGCAGAGAGGGCTGTCTTTGTGGTGAGAACAATTCTGTGATACGTGGTACACAGCGTCCCAAAGAGTTCCCAGGAAGGCTAAATCCAGCGGCCCACAGGGTAACCGGCTCAGTGAACGGCCCTGGGAACAGCTTCCTGTCCTCCCCTTGTTCACTTTTCCCAGCACCCCCCACCCCCTGCTCTGGTTCCCCAGGGTCACCTCCTAATATCGACTTCTTGCAGCAAGCCTCTGCCTCAAGCTCTGTCAAGACATTGCTGGGGCTGGAACATACCAGTGCACACCCTTTTGATTATAAGTCACAGGAAATCAAGCCAAAATTCCACCAGCAAATGCAGAATTGACTTATGTCATTGAAAAGTTCTGAACAGGAGCTAGCTTCGCTCCATGGGTTTGGGGCCACACTTTAAAATCAGGCCCTCTCTCATCTCCCTCCACTCTTCAGCTTCTCTTCTGTATTGGCTCCATTTTCAAATGAGCTCGCTCTTTATCTGGCAAGATGCTGGTCTCTGTTCCAGAACTTTCGTTCCTACAGCTTTACGGCTAGCTGGAAGAGAGATCTCCAGCTTCCATGCTAATCAGAAACCCTGGTTCTGAGGGGCCTAAGTTTGGTCATAGGCTGATTCCTGAATAATCGTGTGGCCACAATTTGCTGATTGGCTGTCCTTCCTGGAGAGTGTTAGAACCCATCCAGACCACATGGACTAATTGAAAATATATTAGTCAGGGTTCTCCAGAGAAACAGAACCAACAGAATGTGGATGAATAGATCATGGGATAGATGATAGATAGATGGATAGATACTATAAATATGTGGCTTACACGATTACAGAGGTAAATCCCGAGATCCACAGTTGGCAAGCTGGAAGCGCAGAACTGATGGGTCAGTTCAAGTCTGGAAAGTGGGAAGGACCAGTGTCTCAGCTCAGCGGTCAGGCAGGAAGAGTTCACGCTTTGTCTCCTTTTTTTTGTTCTATTCAGATCTTCAGTTGACTGGATGAGGCCCGCCCACGTTAGGAAGGGCTTTTCTCAGTCTACAATTCAAATATTAGTATCATCCAGAAACATTTTCACACACACACACACACACACATACACACAAAACAATGTTTGGCCAAACGTCTTTGCAAGTTCCATGTAATATTGACCATCGGAGGGAGTAAGAGGAAGATCTCTAAACTAAAATCAGAGTTATTGCCAGAGGGGAATTGAATGTGAAGAAGCAAATGCCATATATTTGCGAGGAGTAATTCTTGGGCAGATAACCAAAGATAATCTTTATACATATACATATTTAATACTGGGTTCATTACAAAAAAGTGTATTTAGGTAAGCTTAAGTCAGGAAAATAATTTCTTATAATAAACATATTTATAGATTATAAATGAATGCTACTTTTTTTTTAGGTTTTATTTATTTATGTGTCAGAGAACGAGAGGAGCAGCAGGCAGAGGGAGAAACAGGCTCCCTACTGAGCAAGGAGCCCTAAGTGGGACTCTGTCTCAGGACACTGGGATCATGACCTGAGCTGAAGGCAGAGGCTTAACCGACTGAGCCACCCAGAGGCCCACAAATACTACTTCTCATAGCAAACATGCTTTATAAGATTTGTGCTCATTACATTAAATATTGAATTTCTAGGAATTTTTAAAAATTGTTGTTAGCTATTTAATATCTCAGGGAGCTTCTTGTTCCTTCTCAGAAACTTAGGACAATAGTGTGGAGGACCTAACTAGACTTAAACCCTTTGCTTCTGATGATTGAGCTCCTGTGATTAATGGAATATGAAAATTGTCTTGCCTTCTTTATTGAGAAGGGTAATAACGTAGTCATGTCTTGAAAAAGAAGTGTCCCAACCATTATTAAAGTAATATATAATCATTAGATTATACATTTTATCATTAGATTATATATAATTTAAGAATGTGCAAATAACATAAAATAATTGGATTTCATGTAACCACCCAGTGACAACTGCTAAGAGTAGTTCTGTATATTTCCTCCGATATATTCCATCTACCTCTAGATTTTTAGATTCTAGCTAGAATCACAATGTGTTCACTTTATAGCTTGCATCAGGTTTCATTATATCTTGCATTATTACATATCAATTACCTTAATATTAAATTTCTTCCTGAATACAAATTAATCCATATTCGCTTTAGAACTTTTAAAAACTACAGAAAATTATAAAGATGGAAGTAAAAAGTTACATTCAATTCCTGATTATCTACAAAATCACTGTTCCATGTTGACCTTTTTATATATTTCATTCTGATACGTTTCTAAGTGTACCTATCTATATCTACATACATACGATTTTTAGAAACAAAACTGGAATTGTAATTTTGCATCTGATCTGTTTTTCCACATTTCCACATTTCCCTCTGCTGCTACTTTTCAGAACAGGCAGTGGGACAAGTACTTATGAAGCGGAGGACCCTATGGGCCACTTAAATTGGTTTCTTTTGCCAAACTGTTAGGAGTAGCTGAAATGCTTTATTTTTATAAATACCAGTTTCCTAAGCACTCTTGTATAAATAGTCCATTTACGGTTTTTAGACCTATTTTCTCAGAGTGGGTGGCCAGCCGTAGAATTATTCTTAAACAATAAAAATGTTTATTCATTTCATGTAACTGCCTTCTACATATTTCTTAGCTTCCTTTCTCTTCTGGTGGCAGTGAATGGGCCCACGCGGGCAGGGACTGCTTCTTCCCCTCTTCGGCCTCAGCACCTGCCAAGGATTTTGCTTGGAGACCATGGATGCATTCATTAACGATCGACAACACGGAGTCCCATGATGTCTTCAATCTTGTCCTTTGTTTGTCATCAAAAAACGAGCACGGTTTCTCGGCTTAGCCTCGTCCCGACGCCTTTGAGACTTTCCAAGCACCAGGCTGTGGTCCCTTCTCTCTCCCTCGGTCTGTTTGCCATTTGCATGTGGGAGCCCCCTGCCCCCCTCCAACGAGGATTCTGTGGCCTGTGGCCATGGGTTGTGCAACCTATGGGTGATTTGAGTATGTGATTTATAAAATAAAAAAGCATTGAAATCAGCTCAACGTCGCTGGTTGGCATCGGTGTGTGTGCTGGCAGAGCAACATGGGCATTTTCGGGCATTTTCGTCCTCACTGCAGCCTAAGGATGTGGCTCCACTTTGCATTTCCATCTCCTGATCATCTCGGCTGGATTTCCAGTGACAAAGGAATAACTTTACTTTAGAAGAAACATCTCTTTGGGGTTCTTTGTGTCGAACAGCAGGACTCTGCACCTAGATACAGCAGAATTTGAAAAAAGAAGTTGAAATGTGCACAGACCCTTTGTGAGGTGCCCAGGGATCCACAGTGGAGGCAAACAGCTAGGGATGACATTGAGATGACCTTGGAGGACTGCTCGCTGCTGCTACAATCTCAGCACTTCCAGGTCTGAGTCCCTGAGGTCCAGGGCTCTCTTCCTGTTGCTTCACGGGATCCTCCTCTCCCAGGCTGCCCTCACTTTCAGGATGGGTTCCCCCAGTCTCCTGGCACCCCCTCCACTCTTCTCTTCTCATTGGTCACCAGTCCGCCACTGGGGAATCTGATTGGCCAGACCCAGTTCCACAGGCCTGCATCTGAACCTCAAGGAGGCTAGGAAATTAAGTTCTGACTCCCAGGATGGAAGGTTGACACTCAGGACCTGGAAATGTCCCTAAATAGAGAGAAAAGTATCCAAAAGATAGTAGATGCCCATTCCACCACAAAACAGATCATTTCAAGAGCAGCATCTATGTGACGAGGCTGTCCGGCTCAATGGTAGGTGTGAACGAGGCTCTTGTTGAATGAATCACACCAGGGAATTTGTATTTTAATTTGAAGATATGCTGTGACTGTTACTTATAACAAGCTCTGACTCGTTTCTCAATATCAAAATTGCTATAAGCATGTACCCTTGAAATCAACAGGCTAGTTAATAGTCTGTTTTATAAAGGCCCAAACACAATCCATACATTTGAGGCCTCTGGGAAATGCTTTGCTTTTTTTTTTTTTTTTTTTTAAAGATTTTATTTATTTATTTCACAGAGGGAGAGAGATCACAAGGAGGCAGAGAGGCAGGCAGAGAGAGAGGGGGGAAGCAGGCTCCCCGCCGAGCAGGGAGCCCGACGCGGGCCTCGATCCCAGGACCCTGAGACCATGACCTGAGCCGAAAGCAGAGGCCCCAACCCACTGAGCCACCCAGGCGCCCAAATGCTTTGCTTTTAACCAGGTAAAAATTAAGGTAAGAATTCATACTAGTGAGAGATGATTATATTTTGTCCCCAGGAGCAGTTTCCCTGATTTTGTATAATTTTTCTTTGCAGAGTGTAGACAGGAGTGTGAACAGTTCCCGAGGGGTTGCAAAGAGGAAAAATAAAACCTCAGATTCTGGAGTCACAGCGCCACCTGGTGAAGAAGGGAAGGCTTGTTCAGGCAGTAAGTCCACATGATCACTGTGTGAGGCACTAGTGCAAGATCTAGCACACACACACACACACACAGAGTGAATGGAAATACACTATAGACTCTTGTACAGTGTTGCTGAATGAATTTATCAACAGCTCTATTGTTTCATATATTACTGTATTAATCTCTTACACACCTTTATTCATTAATATCTGTCAATCTCCTACTTCCCCTATTGGTGCTGTGATTACAGAGATGAAGAAACATGTTTCAAAAGAATATGCTAGAGAGGCTTTTAACGGGCATGGGAGAAGTGCTGCTTTTTCTGGGTGGTGGATGTGTTTAAGAAAGATTTCTTGATGGAGGGACACAGAGGCTAGTGTTGAGGATGGGCAGAATTTAGCCAGGTGAATAACAGGAGAAGGGCATCTTGAATAGCAGGATAAGCAGGTGCAAAGGCCCTGAGGCAGAAGGGAGTACATATCATTCACAAATGGACACCTAAGAAAATGGAGCATATTGAGGGGAAAGATGGTATGAAATAATGTCAGAGATGGAGGCTAGGCCTTGGTAAGAAATCTAAATTATACCCCAAGTGCAATGGAAAGACAGAGAAGAATTTCAAAGGGGTTCATGACAAAACCATTTATAAAATCGTTGAGCCATATACAAAGTCACATTATTTTACATTACCTATTTCAGTAAGAATATTCAAAAGAAGTACAAGAGAGAAAAGGTAAGGCATATATAGTGGTAGCTTTAAAAAGTCCCAAATTATGGGACAAGTGCAGAATTTAAAGATGGAACAGGTTAATGAGAACCCAGGAAGTCTTTAGAGAATGGATTAAATCTTGAGTTAGATTTAAAGGCACCACTGGAGGTCAGGAGTTATTCATGAAGGGACATAGAGGAAATTCTGGCGACCATGGTGCAAGTGTGGGAAGGAGGCGATAAGGGGAGAAAGTAATCAGACAGCTGGGGGTGAAATTTCCCAGTAAGAGATAGAGTTCCTAATTTGTATCAGCTTTTGACTTCAGTAAACCTAGGAATTTTTTTTTTCTAATTTCATTTAGGAGAAAAATTTGGTGGTAAGAACGTTCCATAATTTGTACATATGGGGAGGTTTCCTGGAGGTCACAAATGAGTGGGTGGCTTCTGCTTTCCATCTGTCTGGCATACGTGAAAGTTTTGAGGGAAGGTTTCAACAACAAGAGACTTCAGATTTTTTAAAAAATCCAGATTTCTGGCTTTTTGTAAAAAGGGGAAGTGGGGAGGGCGCCTGGGTGGCTCCGGTGGGTTAAAGCCTCTGCCTTCGGCTCAGGTCATGATCTCAGGGTCCTGGGATCGAGCCCCGCATCGGGCTCCCTGCTTCCTCCTCTCTCTCTGCCTGCCTCTCTGCCTACTTGTGATCTCCCTCTCTGTGTCAACTAAATAAACAAAATCTTAAAAAAAGGGGAGGGTGGGACGTGGGCCTTGGGTGTCTGTTGCCTCCTGTCCACGGCTGGTTGGAGGTGAGGAGCTGTGTCCGCTGGCCAGCTTCGTCTCTTTCCCTTCTCCTCCTTCTCTTTCCCGTCCAAACCTTTTCTTCTGTTTCTTTAAGTATACCATGATTAACGACCTTTATTCCAGATCGAAGGTTCTCTTCACTCCCCCCATTCCACCCCCACCGCTCTGGGAGGAGGGTCAAGTGGATGAGTGCCCAGAGGTGGACATGTAAGGAAGGCACTCAGGTGCAGCACCTGGATCTGCTCCCTTTTTGCCTGTTACTGTCCCCCCTTGGATCAAATTCTCAGCTGAAACATAATTTCTCAAGGGCCAGCCCTGAGTAGAGATGTATTTATTTTATTTTTTTTTTTAAGGCTGAAGTTAATTTTATTTATTTATTTATTTATTTTTTATTATTCTTTGCCCCAGGGGTGCAGGTCTGTGAATCATCAGGCTTACACCTTTCACAGCATTCACCACTGAGTAGAGATTTAATTTACTTAAGATCTGTTCCTACAGCAAGCGAGACTGGTTTTCACTTTAAGTCAGAGATTTTTAAATGTCCTTTAAAATATATTTATTCTAAATTGTAAAAGTAGATTATATTTTAAAAATTAAGAAAATAATAGTCTTGTACCTATTCTGGCAAAATAGTATCCACATTGCCTTGAATGGCGGCACTAACATGACCCTTGGGCGCCCCCCTTGCGGGCCCGGAACAAATTACGACGTGATGATAGGGTTGGCTCCTGGTTGCCCTTTACTCCTAGTGGCCAACGTGAGAGGGTAACGCCATCAAGGTTTCCTGTTAAAGTCTCAGAACCGGGAGCCTGGAGCAGATGGTGTGGATTTTGCAGGGCACTCATCACGTACTGCTATGACATGAGCCCATCGTTGCTTTGTGACAGAATTCTTGTGTGTGTGTGTGTGTGTGTAACAGAATTTTAAACCAGGACATGTCTGGAGAATTTTGTAGCTTCCATGTCAATCCAAATCCAAATAGATGGGTGACGGGTTTTTCCCCTCAATTTTCCAGTCAACATCCTTACCATTTCTTTCCTTGTATCTTCCTTATGAAGTTTTCATACTGGCAGTTACACAGTCTTGTGTTATAATTATCTTAAGTGTTCTTTTGTGTAGCTATTAATAAAACAGTAATGACACTTCCCGACATACTATATAAATCATTTATACGTTTTGACTATGGTCCGTCTCCCATCACTAGAATGTAAGCTTCACGAGGATAAGGACTTTGGTCTATTTTTTTCAGCACCTGCCTTTTTTTTTTTTTTTTTTTTTTTTTAAGATTCATCAACTTATTTTAGAGATAGAATGAGAGGGGGAGAGAGAGAGAAAGCAGAGGGCCGGGCAGAGGAAATCCAAGCAGGCGCCACACTGGGCACGGAACCCAGTGCAGGGCTCGATCTCACATCCCTGAGATTAGGACCTGAGCCAGAACCAGGAGTACCACCCAGGCATCCCCCGCACTTGCTCTTCCTGATCCCTTCAGGACGCCACCAATTCCAGCGTCTTCTCTGGCTGGCTGCTCCAGCCAGACACGAGCTCTTGCTCCCGAGGATTCCTCAGCACTGGTCCCAGCGCTGCAGCTCCAGGTGCTGTCATTTGTGGTGATAGATGTCTGTGCCAACTGTGAGCTTCTGGATGTGAAGCACCTTGCCTGATTCCTCTTTCTCTTTGCAACGGCATCTAGCATGGTACAGAGTTCTAACAAACACACGCACACACGAAAACCTCATTTAGATCTGCTAGAACAGAAGCTAGGCTGGTGACAAGTGCATACAACCGGAGGGCCTGGCAGGTAAGCGCAAGGATGAGGCAGGTGGGGGTCTGCAGGGGCCCCAGAGAGGGCCTGGAAGCTCCATAGACCTTCCCTAATCTTCACCAGCAATAGCTGCCATTCAGAAACGTACACTCAAGGACACCAGGAACTTAGTTTTACAAACTTAAGTAGAAGGAAAAATCTGATATTGTTGAGTGTAATCTCCCAATTTTCATATATTGGTTCAATTAAAGAAAAATACAGCATGGGTCAAAAAAACCCCAAACAGACCAAAAAACCAAAACACGGTGTCATGGATCCAGTCAATGGATGGCCAGTTTTCCACATGGTGTTAGGGAGTGTGTTCAGTCACCCTGAGTGGGGATAGTATTCTCAAGTGGTGACTGATGGTTTTCCTTCCTGACCTGCAGTCTCCAGTGGTTTCCATTGGCACCACAAGCTTCTTTCTTTTATTGGTCCAGACAGGTAGGGGAAGAACTAGAAGCGAGGTGGGAAATGCTCAAATTTAAGGAAAGGAGAGGATGCTTAATGGAAGGCCTTAAAGGCCCCATTTGTACTTATAGAACTGGTTCTCCTGCTGGGAAATAGATCAGCTCAAAGGACGCCAGTGCTGGGGAGGGTGGGGGGGAGAGGGCAGAGATGGTGAGATGCAGAGTCAGGAGAAGAGCCAGTACCATGGTGGCCAGGAGTCAGCCCACTGTCTGTCCGTCTGTCCAGGTCCATTGACGCTCTCCCAGGCATGAGACTGTCTGGCTCAACAGCCTGGCCACCCAGAGCCCCTTGTACAAAAAAAAAAACCACTGCTGGATGCTGGCCCAACAGCGCTTACCTCCTTCTTCCTCTTGTTTTCAGAAGCCCACACCAGTTTCCAAAGATTTTATATAATTTAAAATGTTACTTAGGTTAACATGGAATGGGTTTATTTATTAAATGAATTAATGTTTTTTAAAATTCTCGGTTTTAATTTCTAAAATGGTAAATATCAATGAATATAACCTACGTGAACAGAAGATCTTTGAAGTCTTCAATAGTTGTTAAGAGTGTAAAGGAATCCACACACACACGCACACACAGGCACACACACACACAGGAAAAGGAAAAAAAATTGGGAGGCACAACTGTCAGAGTACAACGGTAATTACTCGGTTAACATCGGGGAATAAATTAATAGGAGTACTTCCTCCTTTATACCGTGCGAATTATCAGGGCACATACATCTCACATCCTAGAGCCAAGGTCATTTCTCTAAGCCGATTTCTTACAGTCTGTGTTACTGATCACAGAGAACTGTCCCCGCGTGCACTCGTGGCCCCGCCCCCTGCGCGGGGCGCCCCCTGCTGCCCGCCGCGGGAGCCTGGGCCGCTTCGCCACGCCCCCCACTTTCTGTCGGCCCACAGGGCGTTGCCTGTGCCTTTAATTGGCATGTACCAAGTCGTTCCAGGATATACTTCCTCCCCGAGTCCCGGACGTCAAGAATCGCGGGTCGAAGGTGCAGCGGGAAGGACGATGGAGACAGTGCTGTGTCCGGGGGCCGGTGTGGGCCCGCGGGGGGCGAGGGACGGCCCGGGGCCCGAGCGCGCCCTGACGGCCTCCCCCCCGCGCGCCGTAGTCCAGTCCCAAGATGGCGGCCACCATGAAGAAGGCGGTGAGCGGGGCGCTCCGGGTGCGGGATGCTCGGGGAGCGGGCGGGGGTCGGCCGCCGGGGTCCCGGCGCGGGCGGCCTGGGCTGTGCGGCTCTGAAGGCCGGCGTGGGGCTGGGGCCGAGGCCGCCGGCCCTGAGGGCGGCCCCGCGGCGAGGCCTCCCCGCGCCCGGCTCCCTGGACGTCTTCTCAGGCCCCCGGCCCGCCGGGGCGGGGCAGCCGGGCCGGGACCCTCGGGGACGGCTGGGTCGCCTCTCGCGGGGCCGAGGACCGCCGTGGAGAGTCTGCGGACCCCGCGGCCCCGGCCTCGGTGCGGTGCGAGAAGCCGCAGGTCCCCTGGACTGCATGTTACCTGGCTTGTCATTTAACCCTCACGAGTCCCCAAGCATGGGGGCTGCGGGCACCGTCCTTTGCAAGTAAGGAAGCAGGGGCCCGGAGAGGTGGAGTCACCTGCCCAAGGTCACACAGCTGCAAGGAGCAGAGCATCCCCAGGTTACTTGGCCCCAGAGCCCTTGAGTCTAGCCCTGAGCCGCCCACATCCACTCTGGATGTCTCTGTGCTTCCAGACTAAAACTCTATATTGAGGGTAGACGATGGGCCAGGGCCAAGAAGCCGTCTGTTTATTATCTCTGATGCTCCCAGCAACTTAGCAAAGACACGGTTTCCTCCCACTTTACAGATGGAGAAACTTAACAGAGCGGCTGGTGGCCTCAAAATGACTCAGCTAATAAGCAGAGCTGGAGTTCAAACTCAGGTTTTATTTTGTTTTTCCCAAAGCCCACCTTTTATCCTATGAAGCAAGCTGAACTCCTGTTTACAGCTTATAATTCACTGGGTCTACGCAGGTGCTTAAACAGACTGGAGAGAAGAAAATTTAAATGGGGAGGGGGCAAGGAAATAATAGCATCTGATAATAACAGAGGTTTTTTTTATGTGTGCTAGGTAGGCACAGGTCTAAGCGAGTGGTGTGCATATTTTTATCTTACACCTGATGCTGCTTTTGTCCTTATTTTACAGATGAGGCAGTTGAAGTACACAGGCAAAGTTAGGTTGAGCACAACCTTTCCGACTCCAGAGCCTGTATTTTTAACTTCCATCATGTCTGTTGAGAGTCCCCTGCCCGAAGGGATTTGCTTGCATTCAGCTTCAAATTCCTTGGCTCTCCTACTCAGCAATATGCATAGTTTGAGCCTCCTACTTCTGTTGTAGGGTACAAAAACCAGGACTGCCCCAGGCACACCAGGGTGTTTTGCTCGAGCTATTGGTCTGTCATCCACAAATTCTTATTGAGTTCCAGGGTAGGGTTCTGGGTTAGGGTGATTCAGATGAGAATGAAACTTTGTGAGATTCACCCTGCCTCTATTTTGTATTTAAATTGATCCTTTGTTAGTGATGGTGTTTCATCCCGTAGACGGTAGTTGGATCCACCCCCCCCCCCCCCCCCT
>LNAC01000171.1:2764662-2799951 GCA_002007465.1 Ailurus styani
TTTGACAGGTGTGCAGACCAAAGTGCAAGGAGATGAAGTAAGACGTCAAGGAAATAGTAGAGAAACGATTTGAACCTTGGAATTGGCAAAAACTTTTGGTTACCAACGTATTTTCATTCACTTAGCAAACTTCTTGAGCATGTAATATGGCACAATTTCAGATTTTGGTGATGAGCAGTGGTGAGCGATAATGATGCTTCTAGCCCCTTCTCCTCCTAGCATTGGAGAACTTATGTTCTGGGGAGAGGCAGACATTACTCGATAGTCACACAGAAAACTAGAATTTCCAGCTCTGCTAAGAACTACAAAAAAAAAGGACTTGTGACATGAGGGCTGGAGTAAGGTCTGCTTGGTGACCAGAGAAGGCTTTCATGAGCGGGTGTGATCTCTCTGGTGACCTAAGGAGGGGAAGAGAACGTGGGAAAGGGAGGACTCATTCTGGAGAGGGAGTATCACTTGCAGAGGCCCTGGGTGCGTTTAAAGAAAGGGTGGCCGGAACAGCCGAATCGGGGGAGGTTGAGCCAAGATAGTAAATGAACATATTGAGGGGTGGGTGGCAGCCAGAACATGAGGATTTTCTTCCTTATCTTAGTAAGACCGACATGATAGATGCCCCAGCCTCCTGCAGGTGCCGTGAACAATTTCTGATGGGTTAAGTACACATGCACTTTGGCCCTCTGCCCGCCCTGGGAGCCAACAGGCATGTCAGTGAGTGAGCATGAAATACCATAGGGAGAGCCTTTTGAGTTTAATAAAAACTGTTTGCAATTTGGAGTACTTTACGTCTGTAACACGTTTACATCCCAGTGGGCCATGGCTTTTCTGGTGAGAATGTTTAAATGAGGTGGTTCAGTCCTCTCTCTGAAGGTCTGCTTTCCAAGGTCTGGTTCTTGGCCATCAGAGGACTGTGTTTGATTCTGTCCCTGATCCTGAGTACAGATGTCCCCTCCCCAGAGAGTCCATCTTTGACTTCCCTATCTAGGAAGTCCCCTCCACTCCTTAGCCGCCAACACTTGCAGCACTTACACTGTCTTGCTTTCCCCGTCACGTGTATCATCATCATCTAGCACCATCTTGGTCACCTTGTCTTTTGCCCACCTCCTTCTCCAGAACGTAAGCTTACAGGTATTCAGGAGGGTTGGACTGTGGCAGCTCTCTGGCACGTGGGAGACATTTACCAAGTACTTGTTCAATGAATGACTGTACTGTAGGCGTGAAAAGTGAATAAAAATACAAAGCGGAATTTTATATCGTGGAGACTTGGCAGACACCTTCAAAAAACAAAAATAAAAGGCAGACTGAAATTGGCCTGAATTTCCTTCTAGGCTTTTTGTACACAGATGGACTCCGCTATCGGTCCACATTCTTCTGGTAATAGCCAGGACCCAGTGGGCAAGACTGAGTGTGGTTCGCTTTCCTCTTATAAACCTGTAAGATGCTGAGTCTGAAGGAAACGGTACAGTCGGTGTCCAGGGAATTTTAATTTCCACGTTAAGTCTTGACCAGTCATATTTCTTCCTGGCCTAGCAGAATTCTCTTCTAGATCTTTTGCCTGTTATTCCTCTCTCATGATTTTTTGGTAAACATTGTTCAGGAAATAAAGCACTTAGCTGTCATTTATTGAAAGGTGACTCCATCCGCGGGTCCTCATTTTATCACCCCTGCAAAGTAGGAGGAACTGTAAAATGTAATCCATTTTACAGTTAACAAACCTGAGGTGGCCACAAAAAATTGAATAACTTGTCCAAGTTCCTGCTTGCTTAGATTTGAATCCATTACTATTTCAACCACTCCGTGCTGCGTCAAATAAAAAGTGACTCCTTCCTCTTTGAGTTCTCGTGACTTTGTGAGCAGCTGTGAGTACATCTGGCTTCTCGCAACGCAGGAGTCCCTAACCTTTGGGGGTGTGGATCCCTTTGAGAATATGAGGAAAACTTCGAAGACCCTTTCGGAGGAATGCACACACAAGACATGCCGTGTTGCACACAAGTTCAGGGGGTAAAGGGACTTCTTAGTGTCTGTGGATCCCCAGTTAAGAACTAGGCCCTCCCTGCCAAAATGCAGCTTCATGCAATGTGGGAGTGTTCCAGAACAGTTAGATGAAAACAGAAGCCACTGGCGTTAGTCATGGAAGGTGCTGACTTCTCACTTTGTGCTGTAAACAGACTTCCACTGGGTGGCATGCAGTTTAACCACAGACTTCACACGCCGGCTGGAGCCTGAAACCCCAGTGAGAAAACCCACTGCGTTTCCGTTAAGGAAACGAACTCCAGGTCCCAAGTACATATCGGGTGGGGGTGCTGAGCGGTGAGGCTAGGGCAGGAAACACCTGCTTTGGAAAGATAGAAACAGGTGGCCAAATTCCTCCACAACTTTTCAGAAACTCCGTGTATGTGAGTCTGATCAAGCAGGATTTAGATTCAAATTCAGGAAGAATATATTAGCTTCAGTTGTGTGTCAGGCCCGCCCCCTGGTAGTTGCTTTCATGGGAATTACCCCGTTCAAGCCTTAGGATGACAAATGCGTCTATAAATATATATTCAAGTGTTCAGGGCCTCAGTATTTAAACTCTGCAGGCAAGCAGGAACTCTCTAGAGTTCTCCATTCTCTGTTTGCTTCAGGAATTGCTAGTTTTTATGTTGGCAAAATCACTGGAATGCCAAGATATCCGAATATGGACTTTCCTTTGGTTAATATGGTGCAGCGCAGTGTTTCCCAACTTCCAGATTCATAAAAATCATGCACCAGGTTGAACATGCAAAACTATGTGTATCGTGATAGAAAGGGGTTTTTTCAGGATATCTTCTGGGTGTCTGATGCTGAGCCTGATGCACGTCAGAGTGTTTGCTGTGTGTCGAGAGCCCGGGCAGGGGAGGGCTGAGCTCTGGGTGTCACACTGCCTCAATGTTTTGTCCACCGAGCTCCACTCTTGCTGTGGAGAAATAAAAGTATACACCTCTTCTGTTACTGGTCATGAGAGACCAGGTGAAGGGGTGAGGTGTGGTTGTTGTAAATCATTACAAAAGAGCAAAAATAGTCTTTGTTGAAGCTCTCTCTCTCTTTCCTCCTTTACATTATAATCAAGTGCTCTTTTTCTTATTTTGTAAATGAGGGGAAACTCTAAGGAGAATCTGGTATTTAATTTTTTTTTTTTTTTTTAGTATGTGGTCCCCCTTTGAGAATCTGATGAAAGCCAAAGACTTCCTGCTGACTCTTACAAATATGTGTGATTGCTACAAATACATGTGATTGCGTGCCCACACGCATTTTCACCTTCAGTGTCTAAGAGTGGACCTGTCTGGGCTCCTGAGTCAGCTTACCTGGGTAGACGTTGAATCGTCACTTACTGACTGTGTGACTTTGGGGAAATTCCTTACCCTCTCTGTGCCACACTTTCTCCATCTGTAAAATGGTGCTACTTCCTAATGATCCAACTTACTAAGATTTATTGGAGGAGTAACAGTGATGATAAAACACTTAGAAAGTTCTTGATACATAGTAAGAGCTTAATGTTATTTTATGATTTTATAGATACTGTATGTCATCTAAAGTACTCTACAAATTTAACCACTAAATATTTTTAAACATTTGATTTTAATCATTTTATAGTATATTATACATTATTCTTAATGAAGACATGTAACAGGTTCTGCATTAAAGGAAACATAATTTTACCACATGTGGAATATAGCCACTGAAATGCATAACAACCCTCTAGCCAGTATATCATTTGCATTAAACATTAGAAACTTTTGGATTTCTGACAATTTCAATAAGCTTATGTGGGTTTTAACTCTGAGAGCAGAAACTGGTATGAAGCCTTTACCAGAAATCACTGCCACATCATTTTTGCTCCCCGGGTTATCCTAATGAAAGAATGTTGTAACTCGAGAAATACTGCTGTAGGCTAAAGCTGGCCGACAGGATTCAGGACTTACTCTTAATTGTTTATATTTGATATGTTTTTGTAGGTTAGGCATTATTCCACAGACTGTCAAAAGAGAGGGCAGATGTATGAACAAATCTTGAGCTTATGGGGCAAAAACAAGGCCTGTTTGTGATTTTCTATGCCTTTTATGATTCTTGACTGTATGAGGGCAAATAGTTGATTAAATTATTTCAGAGTTATAGAAAAAGCTTACCTATAACTTCTTCAGTAAAATTAATTGTACAAAAAATTAAAATGTTTTTCAGGCTGCAGAAGATGTCAACGTTACTTTTGAAGATCAACAAAAGATAAACAAATTTGCACGGAATACAAGTAGAATCACAGAGCTGAAGGAGGAAATAGAAGTAAAAAAGGTACTAAAGAAGTATATCTTATTTAAGGAAAATGAAAGGTCTTTATACTATAGCTTTTTGGGGTTTTGTTTTGTTTTGTTTTGTTTTTGAGAAAGAGAGAGAGTACATGCAAGTGGGGTGTTGGGGGGCAGAGGGAGAGGGAGAGAGAGAGAGAATCCTAAGCAGGCTCCACGCCCAGCATGATCTCACAAACCCAGGATCACGGCCTGAACTGAAAACAAAAGTCAGATGCTTAACCGACTGGGCCACCCACGCCCTTATACTGTAGCTTTTAAAAACTGAATTCAGTAATATGTGATTCTGTTTGTCTGGGCTCTTTGTTGCAGATGATGTAATCCACTCCAGTTAGTTTAAGACAAAAGACCTTGTTGAAGGGCTGTGTGAGAACTTACAGGTTGTTGAGTGGCTGGGCCTGGGCTGGGGCTCTGGAAGCAGGCCCCAGAACTGTGGCTCCGAGAATGTGGCTGGCGATGGACCTGCTGCTGTTTCCAGGGATCCCAGAGCTCGCAGCCGCCTCCAGCAGGGCCCACCCCGGCCCCTGCCTGCCCCGCACATCAGGCCTGTGCCCAGCCTCGCCTCATGTGATCCTTTGAGCTGAGGTCCAGTTCAAGTCCGGTTGACTGGTGGAATTTATGTTCGTAGCTGCTTTCATCCTCTCATCGGGCGAGGCTGAGACATGGCGGGTTGCTCCGTTTCTGTTCTGCCCTAGGAAGGCAGAATTCACCAAGTGGAAACTGTTAGGGAAGGAGGACATTTTGAGTGGCCTGCTGTCCCGAACAGGTGCTCGTAGCCATCTGGAAGTAGCTAGAGGACAGTGAGTTAGCTCTTGAGCGCTTCCTTAGGAAGCACCATCAAGATCTGTAAGAAGTCTTACGTTAGTGGGATGGTACCTTTGCGAAAGGGTCTCTCACAGAGTTGGTGTCCCCGGATTAAAATTGGCTACTTGCCTCTAACAGGGAATTTTGAGTGTGCTTTTCATTTCCGTTTGCTTTTGTGTTTCTAGAAACAACTCCAGAATTTAGAAGATGCTTGTGAAGACATCATGCTTGCAGATGATGATTGCTTAATGATACCTTATCAAATTGGTGATGTTTTCATTAGCCATTCTCAAGAAGAAACACAGGAAATGTTAGAAGAAGCGAAGGTATGCTGGAGTCTTTCCCTGGTGACGGAGGCTAACACTCCCATGAGGGTGTGTGTTGTAAAGAACCCGCTAATTCCAGGTGTGGGGAATTAATGTGTGCTAGGTAATAACACTCCACCGGTTTTTACAATGTCCCAGGCATGTCGTGAAAGCCTCGCAGGCATGATCTTATTTAGTCCTGACAAGGGCTCTGTGAGGCATGGACCATTCATCCCAATTTAGAATTGAAGGGTAGAGGCTGAGAAAGGTCCTGGGGCTTACCCAAGGGGACACAGAGGGAGTGGCCTTTTGACTCCAGAACCCATGCTCTCACTGCAGAAACTATAGAATATCATAAGGTAGAAAAGGAAAAGCGCCTGTAATCCCACTTCCCAGAGGTAATCATCCATAATGAACATTCTCATTGGTTCTTTTATGTTTTCACCTTCTCTTTTCTCTTCTGTGGGTTTGCTTCACATTTTGGTCAGTTAACCTCCCACCAGAAGTACTTTCTCGTTCTATTTCATGTTCATTTGCCCAGCAAATCTTCATCGGGGGCCTGCTCTGGGCTGAGGACACATGCTTTAAAAACATCGTTTTTGATGATTGTTAAAGGTCACGCTGATGGACCCTGATTCTGTTCCCTGCCCTCCTGTTGTTAACATGAATTTGTTTCTAGTATTTTCCTGCAGTAATATTGCAGCATTCTTACACCCGAGTCTTTTTTACATTTAGGAAATTCTTTTAAGGAAATAATCGGACAGATGTCATTACTGGGTCAGAGTATGGATTTATTGACAACGTTTGAGGCATTTGAGACATGGTATGAAACTAGTTTCAATTCACACGCCCTCCAACTGTCTATGAAAGTAACAATCACATTGTACATGAGAAGTTGATGGCAATCAAACATTTTCTAATTCTTCTGCAGTTTGCTTAATTAATTTGTATATTACTTAAAAGGTTAGTCTTCCTTCTTCAAATGTCATAAAAAGAAAAATTCCTCTGAATTAAACCCATATTTAATAAATTGTGAGAAGAGCTAACAGTTTTACTCCTAAATCTTTCTGTGCAGAAACATTGGTGCTTCCCCTTGTATTTAAATCTTTTCTTCCACAGTAGATTTTATAATTTTGTTCTTTTTTAACCTTTGTTAATCTTTTTAAATCTTTGTTCTTTTTATCTTGTGGGAAGTGTTTTAAGATAGTTCATGGTTTTTGTCACAACTATGAAACATGTCGCCCTCCCCATCCACCCCACAGCTTGGTGAACCTTTGTTCTGTTATTCATTCATTCATTCCAGAAGTATTTGTTGAGTGCTTACTGTATATCAGGGTCTGCCGTGAGCCAGGGCAGGGGGAGGACAACGAAATATGCCTGGTTCCTGCTTGCAGGGAGTAGGTAGTGTAAATGCAAAGAGAAACTTCAGCAAGCATAACTCTGTAATGAAAGGAAGGTGGTGTGGGCCTAGAGGTGCTGTAAGAAATAGAGCGGAGGAGTGGCTGTGGTCAGGAGCGGCTCCCCGGAAGGAGACGACTCAACAGTAAGTGGGTATTCGCCAGAATGGGGGGCAGGATGTCCCAGACTGATGCGAGATGGTCGTGTGTAAACGGTCATTAAAAGATCATGGCACAAAAACACAACTAAGATAAGTTCTAATTTGCTGGAGGTTTGGGAGCATCTGAAATTGTGGCTACATCTTGAAGAACTCAGTCAATTGAGTTGATAAATTGACTGGACTTTCGCGGGGGTCAGCAAGCGTTCTGTGTTGGGCCAGACAGCAGCTGCCTGCAGCTTCGGGAGCCCCCTGCAGGCTCGGTCACAATTGCCATGAAAGCAGGACGTGTAAATGCATGCCCGTGGCTGCGTTCCAGGAAAACTGCACAGACAAGCATCAGGCTAGGACTGACCCATGGGCTGCAGTTTTTGCTCACTTGGCCCTCGGGCGAAGAGGAGCCTTTCAGGGTCTTTTAAGAAACGAGTGATCCATGATAGGACTTGGGCTTTTAAGATCGTTTTCTTGTGTCCTATAATTTCACTCATGAACTAGGTCTTCTGGGTAGAGAAGTTTTATCTCCTTTCTAATAGCTGTGTGTCTTACTTCTGTTTCTTATAGCTCTGGTTCTCAGACCTTTAGCATGCATCAGAGCCCCTCAGAGGGCTTGTTGAAAATTCCAATCACTGACATCCCAAGAATTTCCAGATCAGGAGACCTGGAGTACAGCCCCAGAATCTGTGTTTCTAATGAGTTTCCAAGCAGTCTGGGGGCCATACTTTGAGATTCCTCAGCCAGATTTCTAGAAGAATAACGTTGTCAATACTAGGCATTCTGCCCTTCTTGCTAATATTAATGGGTATGCCATTTGTGCGACTTCATATTTTTTTGGTCGTGTTTAGGAGAAATCCTTTTTTCTTGGGTTTTGTTTTGTTTTGTTTAAAGATTTTATTTGTTTATTTGGCGTGAGACAGAGAGCACAAGCAGGGGGAGCAGCAGGCAGAGGAAGAAGCAGGCTCCCCTGAGCAAGGATCCCGATGTGGGACTCAATCCCAGGACCTGGGATCATGATCTCTGCTGAAGGCAGATGCTTAACCAACTGAGCCACACAGGCATCCCGAGAAATCCTTTTTTCGATCCTGGTCAGGAAGGAACTTCGGACGTTCCCTGTATTTCATGTGGGCCGTGCTGCTCTGTGTCATAAACCAGGCCCTTATTAGCACTGCCTCTCAAAGTGGCTCCAGGGGCTTCGCGTTTGGTGAAGATTTCTCCCAGATTCTGACTATAAGTTGTGTTCTTAATTATTGGTGGCCATGTGAATTTTTATCATTTCTTCTAGTTTTGCAGTTATTTTTGTGTGAAGTGGAAGAAGCTGTGTTAGAAGCCAGGCCTTTGATAAACTGTTTACCAGAAGTGTTTGTACAGAGGTTCTTTCTTTATTAGGGTGTGATAATTTAGGAATTAATTTTCTTTTATCCACTTTGTTCTTTAAATCAGCAAAAACCAAGAAAACAGGCTTGACTTATTCTATAATAAGCCAATATAAATCATAAATTAAAAACGGCTGCCTTCCGACTTTGGTTTAGATTTAATTATCACTGTTATTTAGCTGCCTGTCCCGAGTTTAGAAAGTTTGACCTAAAATTCTTCCCAAATATTATTTCATCCACAGATGCTCAGAAACAATCCACTGAATAGAATTAATTGAAACGATTTTTTTTTCCCTAGAAAAATTTGCAAGAAGAAATCGACGCCTTAGAAGCCAGAGTGGAATCAATTCAGCGAGTGTTAGCGGATCTGAAAGTTCAGTTATATGCAAAATTCGGAAGCAACATAAACCTCGAAGCTGATGACAGTTAAACATTTTATAATACTTCTTTTTTAATTTGTTTAATAAACTTGAATATTGTTTAAAATGATAATTTCCCTCCTTCAAATGATATGGAAAGCAAAATTTTCTTTTTTTAAAATTTTCATTTATTTAATGGAAACTTGCCTATTTTCACATGTCTTGCTTATTTATTTTATATTTTTAAAAGAAGACAGTATTCATCTATGTATTTTGCATAATGATTCTATCAAGTGTAGGGGCTTTATGTCATGTTATTAAAATCGGTTAAGCAACCTTTTACGTTTCTATATTATCATTTAGAATATGTGTTGCAGTTTTTATTGATAAGAAAATTGAACGGTTGTGTCATATTGTTTATATGTCTCTTCCAGTTGCTATTTAGAGGTGGTGAAAGCACTTTAGGAAGATCCCATCCTCTATGTGTCTACTTTACTCACTCTACCACCAAAACTTCGTCAGACACTAAAAATAAGTACATACTGCATTTACATATACGTAATATTTATATATTACGTATTACATAATACGTAATCTATCTAGACATATTTCATGTGTCTCTTAATATATATCAGTGTCCTAGATCTTGGTAAAAGAACCAGATAGTTCTGAGACATGTTGGGGCATGTTGAGTTTCATACATAGAGCAGAATGGCAGAATATTTTAGAAACCAAGAAATGTGTCAAGAGAAAGAAATATTTAGGGTTTTCTTTATTACAGATTTTAAACTTCATTGTACAGCTTTGTAATTAATTGGGGTTTATACTGATAATGATGTGGAAGATAAGCAACTGTGTATTTAAAGATAAGGCTTTTTTCTTAAAGAGTACATTTACCCCCTACTTTCTCCCCTCTCTGCCCCCCCACCCCTACACATTTTGGGGTTTGGAAAAACCTAATTTTCTTAACTTTCCAGCAGATGGCACTGATACACCAAAATACCAGTGGAAGGCTCATAATACAAAAAGCGCTATTTCTAGGATTAGGTATACATAATTTTAGAGGCAGTCACTTTTTAACCTTCAAGGCTAAACATTGCATATGTCGTGTTTTGGTTAAATATTTAGAAGCGATTCCGGCTTAAAGATAAAATACGTAACTCTAAAACTCTTCAAGATATAAAAGCAAACTTTTAAATTGCTGTGAAATGCTCCCAAATACTGATACTCAGATTCTAGAAAATGATTCTTACGAGGGTATTTTTTCTTACATGCATTTGGTTAGTGCTCAGCTAAGAGAGGTGAGATTAGAGGCATGTATCAGCAGGTTGTAGCAGGAGATAGGTAGCACCCTCAAATTAGAGGAGTTTGAGAACTTTAGCCAAGAAGCCAACAGGGCAGGTGACCGCCAGGAGGGCTGTGTACCACTGGAGGCCAGAGGAGGGAGCAGCCACTGCCTTCACTCTGGAACTCAGGGAAGGGCTGCCTTCGTTTGAAGTGGGACCCAGCCAGCCTGCACCATCCCTGCAGGGACAGGGCTGGGAGACTAGACAGCCAGCCTCATCCTCCCTCCAAAACCCAGCTGGTGCCCACCAGCGGCCTAACCCAACTGGAATCCAGATGTAGTTAGTCGAAGCGGGTCTGCCTCTGAGCTGGAGAGGGGTGCTAGATGGATGCATCTGGAAGGCCCATGGAAGATTCAGCACAAAAGGATGGCGGTAGCTGAGTCATTTAGAAATGTTAACAATGGCGGCTTGTCTTATTGGTGTGCCAGAAACTGAATTATGTAACTGACCAGGACTTAACATTTTGTGAGCGTGTGAGCGAGTAAGCCGAGCACCAGAAAACATCCAAGGTGTGGGTGAGGGCAGGGAGACAATTCTGTATTGTTGCTAACTTTATACCTTGTTTTCTTCAGTTACCTGTGATGTTCTAGGACACAGGAATATTGGATTCCCATTTTAAATTCATTTCTACAGTATCTATAAGGCTTATTTTTGTTGGTAGGTCTGGATGAAGATGTAAACAGCATGCCCAGCATCTGAAGAGGCAGCTAACGTTCAATTCTAGCCAGTAGTTGTCACATAGAAGTTTGGTCTGGATGTGTCACCGCTAACTTTTTGACAGGAATCCTGATTTTTTTTTAATATTTTATTTATTTAGAGAGCGATGGAGAGCAAGTGTGTGAATGGGGAGTGGGAGGCAGAGGGAGAGGGAGAGAGATATCTCTCGCAGTCTCTGCTGGCATGGAGCTGGGTATGGGACTCCATTTCACAACCCTAAGATCATGACTTGAGCCAAAAGCAAGAATCAGGGGGCGCCTGGGTGGCTCAGTGGGTTAAAGCCTCTGCCTTCGGCTCAGGTCATGATCTCAGGGTCCTGGGATCGAGCCCCGCATCGGGCTCCCTGCTCAGCAGAGCCTGCTTCCTCCTCTCTCTGCCTGCCTCTCTGCCTACTTGGGATCTCTCTATCTCTTTGTCAAATAAATAAATAAAATCTTAAAAAAAAAAAAAAAAAAAAGCAAGAGTCAGACACCTCACGGACTGAGCCATCCAGGTGCCCCTAGAATCCTGATTTTTATATACAATCAGTCAATCACTAATTTTAGATTGCAATTTTTTTTTTTTAAAGCATTGCTGGTTAAACAGAAGATATTCATAGACCAGTTTGACCGTCAGGCAGCTGGTTTTTGAACTCGTGTGCCATGTGCCACATCTTATCTAGGCTTTTGTAGGAAGGAGGGAGTAGATTATTTGTACAGAGGGTCATAAGAGCCGGTGCTACTGACTTTAATTTTTAAATACCTCTCGAACCAGGTGTGATTACAGCCAGGGCCGCCTGAAGTGTCTGGTTGGCTCCGCGGAAGGACCGGGAAGGAAGGGGAGGTCGAGAGAGGAGCAGGAATCTGGCTTTTGCTAGGATGGCGTCCACGTGGAGATGGGCAACTGGCTATGGGAAAGGTGGGTAGAAACTTCTCTATTGTCTGGACAAGGGGAGCGGGAAACCGGCGGCCGTAGTTGCCCCCAGGCTGCCCCTATTTGGTGGCAAAATATCCAAGCCTGAGAAGGCAGATCCGCCGAGGTCCAGGCCTAGGGAGTCAGAGTGGGCTCTGGAATCTCCAGGAAGTGGGACCCGCCCCGGTTCCCCTAGACGAGGCTTGTGGCCGGGCCCCCCGGAGGGCAGCGCCCACCCTGCCCCCGGGGGGCTCAGAAAGGAATGGGGCTATGGGGCAGGAATCTGCATGGGTGCCCCCACTTCCCAGCTCCCTTATGAGCCGGGGACGGTCTCCACTCCAAGCAGAACTGGAGGGGGTCATTCTCACCCCAGGGGGAAGTGCTTCTTAACATTTAGGGCACATACACATCCGTGGGGGTTTCATTAAGATGCTGGTTTGGGCCCAGTGGGCTGGGGTTGGGGCCTGAGAGTCTGCGTTTCCAGCAGGCTTCCAGGTGATGCTGATCCCGCCGCTGCGCGGGCCGTGCTTCAGACGGCTAAGGACACCCTGGCACGACAGGGGACTTAGGAAAGAACACAGGTGTGAGGAAAAGGACTGGCCAAGGGGACAGGGGCTTCAATTGTGATGAGAGACCCCGGGGGAGGGCAGGGTCCTGGAAATGTTAGGAGGCAACATTTTTCACAGAACTCAACCCCGAAAACAAGATTTTCCCAATCAGGTGAGATGCTATGGGATATAATTGATGTTTTTTGTGAAGCCCAGTGTTTTAACAAGACCTCCGGGTGATTCTGACTCAGCTAAAGACCTAGCCTGGCTCAAGTAATTCAGTCCATCTGGGGGTTGGGGAAGGAGCCTGAGCGCCAACCGAGAATGCTTGGTGCACAGTCCTCAAAGAGTAACAAGATACGGAAGCATCCAAGGAGACTGACCCATCCAGCTTAGGGGTGAGGGGCAGCTACAGGGGTCGCGTTGCTGGTGGTGAACAGATTAGAAAAGATTAACGCAGTAGGCGATGTGAGATTTGGAGGCAGAAGTGAAAAGTATTTTTACAAGAAAGTTAAGAGTGGAGGGAAGGAGACAGACAACCACTGATGCCATTGCAGTGCAGATGGAAGGGCCTTCTGGGGGGTTGTTTTTGTTTTTGAGACCAGGGGAGGTATGAGAACCAGTAGGAGTGGATGGGGAGGAATCCGAGAGAGAAAGCAATGAGAAAAAGGCCGGGCCGGGACAGCGGGGCACAGCGCGGCAAGGTCGCTGTGAAGAAGGGATGCCTCCGTGCTCTGAGAAGCAGCACACCGCAAAGACTCACCATCGGACGAACCACTTACAACACTCTCCCCTGAGGAAGAAATGAGAGAAAACATGCAGATTCGGAAGAGTGACCGACTGTGGAGGGGGAAGAAGATGGGCCCGGGGAGGCCAAGGCAGGAGGCTGGTCTGTGGGCACATTCGGTGTGGATCCTTGTCCGTGCACGAGCTCCGTCAACGATAGCACACGCCTAGGAAGTCCTGTTAGTTACGACACAGATCCAGACTGGAGAACCATGCCTATTGTGAGGTTGTTGCTAGTACTTTTTTTTTTTTTTTAAGATTTTATTTATTTCTTAGAGCATGAGAGGAGAGAGGTCAGAGGGAGAAGCAGACTCCCGCTGAGCAGGGAGCCCGTTGTGGGACTCGATCCCGTGACTCCAGGATCAGGACCTGAGCTGAAGGCAGTTGCCTAACCAACTGAGCCACCCAGACGCCCCTGGTCGTTGCTAGTATTTAACTGCATCGCTTTCAACGTTATTTTGTGTCATTTGACATAGAGCATTGTGACTCTCCATTATCTGAAGGTAGGAAAAGAGCAACAATCCAAAACATGAGTCTTTATTAAGGATTGCACACACACACACACACACACACACACAGGACAAAATTTAGAAGCTGGCTGGAAGATTTGATATAAAAAATCTGGAGAACAGTTTTCCAGATTTCCAGATAGGGCTGGTTTGTGTTAGGTGCGTCCCAGAAACTCGTCTGGGAGAACCTCCTTCGTGATGTCTATGGACCATTCCAGGGACGGTGACACCAAGGACCAGCACTGAGTGCTTGCCATATGCTGCCACAGTTATGAATGCTTTTTATGGATTAATCCTTTCCTGTCCTCTAATGACCCCTTAAAGTAGGTTTTTTCATCACCTCTCATCGTACCGATGTGGAGATTAAACTCGCTCCCCTCACAGCTTTCTCTGCAAACGGGCTGTGAATGAACGCACATGTTGTACTTCTGAGATGTATCTTGTTTTGTGATTTCATTTGTGCCTTTTTAGTTACTGAACAGAATTTCATAAACCTTCTCAAATATGCATACAAATGTATGGTGTATATGGATGAAATAGAAATACGACCTTTACAGAATAGGAAAAGACATAGGATGGGAAGTTGATTGAAAAAGAGGAAAGGAAATAAACTGGCCACAGAGTCCACACATTACATTATCATGTTCTGAGCTTCTGGGTAGCAAAGGCAAAGACAGAAAAAATGAGTAATACCACATTAGAATGAGTGGTATACACCAGTTTCTCAGGAGAAAAACAATGTTTTCAGAGGATTAACCCTGAAAAAATACCCCACCCTCCGTGGGCACTAGCTTTGAGCAGTATGGTCGATGCTAACTTCAATGCCTGCTTCAGAGCACATTCGAGAGCAGGATTCACATGACCAGTGCCTGCAGCACCTCAACAGTTAACTAACTCCATCCAAGGGAAGTAAATCAGAGAGGCTGCTAATAACCAGGCAACATCCACACAGCCAGGCACGGCCTGAGCCCTGTATCTCCATGTATTAATCTAGTCTTTATAACCCTGAAAGGAACAGTGCTATCATTATCACCATCTCTATTTTACAGATGAGGAAATGGAGCCCACAGAAATTAAGGGCCCAGCTCAAGCTTCCACAGACCTTAAGGAGAGGAGCCAAGACCCAAATTTGAGTAGTGGGGCTTCACATCTGTGCACCCAATCACCCCACTGCAATACTAAGGGGCAAGTGTGGCATCTTCTAGCAATTCCCCTTGATCTAAGGAGAGCCCGTAGTAACTTCGTTTCCCTTAGAAACCGGTGGGAGTTAGAAAGCTGAGCAGTGATGGTCTTGGTCTAGGAGCCCCCTTAATGGACCCCTCCTACTGGGAACACATCTCAATTTGATCCTGTGAGACAAGGGGAGGCCTCTGGTTATGCCCACAGAACATCTGGAATCTTGAATTTGGCTTTCTATACTGCTGTGTGCGATCATATTGGGGACGTGGGAAGGGTCATTTCTGTTGGAAAGGGACAATGAATACCAGTCGTAACCTCTGATTCGTTTTGTAATAATATCTCTGACATTCGTGATTGTACTGCAGATGGGAGTAACATTAGAATCAATGCTAGAGTAGGTCAGATAGATGTCCATAAGACCCAGAATAACATGGAAGTGGATGAGCAAATGTGCTGAGAAACGGAACTGAATCCTCCTCAGGATGTGGTTACAGTGGAAAATAACTGGCCTGAAGAGGACTTGGATCTAACTAAGAATCAACTGATTATTGTTTTAAGTCATCCAACTCAAACTGATGAGGTCTGGACTACAAGAGCTGGCCAGTGGCAAATGGACTGTAATTAAACCAACACAAAAAATGGTGAAGCTGGTATGTAAGATGGCTCTTGACATGGTCCACATCTCTCCAGCTCCTTCTTTCCCAACTTTGGCTGACACAATCGCTCATTAGGACTGGGCTCGTGTCTCTTAATGAGTCCCCCTGCCTCCTCTCTTGCTTAAACACACTTGCTTTAATCCAGGCAAATGTTTTCAGACTACAAATCTGATTGGATCACTCTCTCCTCAGGACTCTTCTTCCCCTTCAAAAAATTAATGTCCCTCCCTTGGTGAGATTAGTGGAAAACATATCACATGGTCTGTTTGGTTTGAACCCTGCCAACCTCTCCATTTCCCCTTTCCTCTCTGCACTAACCAGACTGCCTTTGTTCCAATTCCCCAAGTTCATCATGTTCCTTTCGGTTGTAGGACGTACCTGTGCCCTTCTTAGATCAGCTGCCCACCCCCTCCCATGCTCTCACAGCTGGTCCTTTGTGGCATGTGCAGCTATCTCATAGTTATTGCCATGTCTTCCTTATTAGGCTGAAGTCAGGGACCATACTGCTGTATTGCTCTCTCTCTCATATTCCCAGCCCCTGCCTACCATGACGTCCAGCACCTCACAGTACTCAATATTTATAATCCAGCAACTCTGCTCCTAGGGTAGTATCCAACAGACATGAAGTTTGTGTCTATCAAAAGTCATATTCAAGAATATTCATAGTAACTTCATTCTTAATAGCCAAAACCTGAAAACAACCTGATTTCTATCAACAAGAGAATGGACACAATGGAATAGTATATGGCAGTGAAAAAGAACAAATTACTATGACATGCAAAAAAAAAAAATTGATGAATCTCAGAGACATAATGTTTAGTGAAAGGGTCCAGACCCAGAAGAGGATATTCTGTATGATTCTACAAATAAGAAGTTCAGAAGTAGTGGAGGCTAAGGGAAGGTCACCTTCTAGGGAAGGATAGTAATAGCTCCCACACATGGAGCCTGTCGTCAAGCACAGACACTATGGAAAGTGCTTGACATGCCCTAACACACTGTCCTCAAACCCGATGCCTGATTCTGTTGTGACCCCCATTTGTCCGATAAGGAAAGTCAGTCTCTGGGAGGGACCCTTCCTTGTCCAAGGCCCCACTGCTGGTAAGAGCAGAGAGAGGTCCCCTCCTGCTCCTCATGACCTCGTTGTGTCCGACCAGGTAGATCACACTGCCCAGATCACAAGAACCACTGCCCGGGGCTGTCGTGCCAAGAGACTGCAGGAGATAAGACATGCAAACATTCCCCACCAGGCCCGGGACATGGCAAGATCTCAATAACTATAGTCTATGAGGATTAGTCCTAAGAGAAAGTGGAGGCCCAAAGACATTGCTCAAGACCATATAACTAAGCAGCATTGCGTTTGCACAGTTTGACTGCAAATTCTACGGTGTGGATTGATTCTATGGTGTGATTCTATGCGGTGATTCTATGGTGTGGAAGTCACTAAGTGAATTCCATTGTTAGCCTGAATGCAGCACTCCGTTATGGTTTTCCTGGGCCCTGAACACTTTTGCCTTCCTGAGCGTCTTCCTCCGTAAGGCAAATATTACAAAGTATATTTTATGACTCCCTTGGCATAAAGATAAATGTAACCTAAGCTGGATTACAGTTATTATTTGTTATAATTTTGAAAGAAATGAAAACACTCTGCTGGGCTCCTAAGGTACCAAGGGCTGTAGGTGCCGTGCCCCCTGGGCCTAAGGGAGAAGCAGGCTCTGCTGAACGCAGGAGGGATGGCCAGGTGCCGGTGATGAAGATGGTGGATTTCTCTGAGGGAGTTTGGGGAGGACCTGTGGTTGAAAAAATGCAACTAAAGACAGAATTCTTCTTTGATGAATTTTGAAGACAAAATTCTCTTTTGATGAGAAGAGGTTCTACTCCTCATACCCTTTTTAAAATCGCCATAGTTACCATAAAAGATTCAGCCATCAGCATGAAATGACATTTGAGTTCAAATGATAGTGAAGACTTTTTGATTTAATGAAAAAGCAGAAAACAATCCAGAAAAAGAGACTGCAATTCAGGGAAACGGTGTTTTGTGTCATTTTACCTGATTTGGAATGCGGTGGGAAGAAAGAATTGAAGAAATGCTATAAAATGCTAGTATTTAAATAGGCCTTGATGTAAATAATGAATCATACTTTTGGGCTTTCAAAGTACACAATTTTAGTCTCCAGTTAAATAGTAGTCTACTGCAGCCAATCCAAATATGTAGAGACTGAGAGCGTCAAGCCTCCCATAGCCTGTTTCCCTGAAATTTTAAATTACCTATTTGCCATGAGTCTGCACCATTCTCGAAGGCCTTTGATAAAGCACCAAAAGAAAAAAAAAATCCTTTAAACAGCTTAGATGGTGTTTGTTCATGGGATTTGAATAGCTTTTAGCTAGTAACTGGTGTTTGTAACCTTTTATGGAGGTCTTTCAAAGCAAACAAACACACAGGAATGGGGAACAGAAATAATGCACTGAGCAAGTTCTAAATTTTCTATAGCACACAACAGATGATTACACATCTTCATTCTGTGCACTTAACAACAGCTGTATGCCATGCAGGACAATGGGTAAGCGTAAAGTATGGGTTAATTTCAGCATTACAGCTGCTGTTAACACAAAACCAAGGCAGCACAGAGACAGTAACGCACCTTCCCATTCTGTCAAGAGTGGCAGGTGTAATTGCTCCAAGGACCCAGTAATGTGAGAACAGATGAATGTGGAGCTAACAGGAAAAGCCATTGTCAATGCAAAGAAAATGGGTTAAGGCCCAATGCAGTTTTCTGATGTCTTTGGCCTTCATCATGATGAATGAGATAATCTCACCCCAAACTAAGAGACATTCAGCGCAGAAATGCTATGCCTGGATAACCCAGATGTCTCTCTCCCATGCCCGTGGAGCTCATACCGGTGAACGAGGCCGGCTGGGTGAGCAGCAGCTGCGGCAGAATTCTCCCATTTGCCACAGTTTGCACACCTGCCTTCATGGTCCTTTCAATGATAAAGTCACTTCTATGGAAGAGGGATTTCTAGTTGTCTCTCATTTCAAGCTAGTATTTTTGTTTTTTAGAATACTTGGGAGTGGGGAGATCAAAGACAGGCACGGGCGTGCCCAACCAAGGGAAGAAATGACCCTTTGGCTTTGTGCAGCTGTTGCTGTGTTGGAATGTGGGCAAGACTTGCTGAATCTTCTGGTTGTTTAAAGGAAGCCAGAAATTTGGATTTCTCTCAGGGTGAAATCTCCCAAATTTCAAATGTTGTCAAATCATTCAGAGATTTAAAAGACACCGAGAAGAATAGAACAATAAGGGACAAAAACCAAATGTCTGCACATCCCAGTTCACAGGCAGTTCATGTAGGAATGTGAACATCATAGATACCTAGGAAGGCTAAGAAAACACCTTTTATTTAATAGTAAAAAAGGAAAATCTCATCTTTCCTTTAGAGTTTTAACCAAAAGACACGATCCACTAAAGTGTTCCCTATCTTCAACCCAAGTGAAAAGTTAATAAATACCTGGGGTTTATTTTTTACAACATCAATAAATGGCTAAAGGTGGTTTTGGTTTATATCTTAGTTGCTATCATGGGTTAAAAGAGATTTCAATACATGGCTCAAAAGGAAAGCAGTGTGACTTTTCTTTAGTAGATGAAAAAACAGTAGTGGGCAGAGACTATTTTTTTAATAACGGTCAAGAAAACATCTAAACAAACTTAAATACCACTAGAGAGAGTTTGCCAATAAGTCAATAAAGCAAAAAGGTTATTAACCTCAAGATGGACTTACTGTTGGGATCACAGGAAAACCATCTGCCATGCGCCATTTTTTTATTGACACTTCAGGGTAAACTAATAAAACTCTCCATTTCAATTAAGTTTTGGAAAATCATGTTCCCTTCTTCTCAAATGCTGCAAGTAGGCATATAACTGAAACAGCCCCTTTTTTTCTCAGGTCCCCTCTTGACATGGGAAGGTGAGCCAATGGCACATTCTAGTGTTTTTCTCACTATAGTCTTGACACAGAAGTTTATGAGACGTGATGTTAACTAAAGGGAGAAAAGTTAAAGCCCTTTTCATTTTTGCAGGTGAGCTTCTGGAGCCATTTTGAAATCAAATGTGGCTTTTTTTTTTTTTTTTAATTGACTCCATGTCCAGCCTGGAGCCCAATGTGGGGCTTGAACTCATGACCCTGAGATCAAGCCTGAGCTGAGATTATGAGTTGGATGCTTAACCAACTGTGCCATCCAGGCACCCCTCAAATGTGACTTTAAAGGGCATTTTTGATCCTTTCAGGACCTCTTAGAACCATAGTTTGGAGTTGAAAGGGATCTTAAGGAATTATAACGTAAGTTTTATGGGTGAAAGAATTGAGGCAAGGAGTATCTGACTTGGTCAGGGTCAAGGAGCAAAACAAAATCAACTTCAGTTCCATACCTGTGGTAGGCAGACTTCTAAATTGACTCCCAGCGACCTCTGCCTCCTGATATTTATTCCCTTGTGTAATCCACTTCCTTTGAGTGTGGGCTGGATCCAGTGACATGTTGCTAATGAGTAGAATATGACAGAAGGGGTGCGATGTCACTTCTGTGTAGGTTCTAAAAGGCCACGCCTGCTATCCTGCTTGCTCTCTTTCTCAATGGTCCCTTCTCGCTCTGTCTCTCTTTTCCCTTCTGGCTCTTCTTACACGCTTTCTCTGATAAAGCCAGCTGGAGAGGACCTTGTGACAAAGAACTGAGAGGGAGGACACCTGCCAACAACTTGGAACTGAGTCTGGAACTGAGGCCCTCAGCTCATAGCCCTGGAGGGACTGAATCCAGCTAACCTGAGGGGGCTTAGATCTGGATCCTTCAGATGAAGTTGCATCACCAGCCAACAACTTGGTTGCAGCCTCATGAGAGATCCTGAGCCAGAGATGCCCAGCTAAGTAAGTGATGACTATCTAACCCACAGAAACTAGAGGTGATTTCTGCATGTTATTTTCAGCTGCTAAGTTTTGGGGGAAGATTTGTTACACAACAATAGATAACTAATCCAATGTCCCAGGACTGTTTAGTCTTAGGCCACTGTTCTTTGCCCAGTTGGCTGTCTTTATATTCTTTGTATGTAGTTTTTCAATGACTTTGTCCACCTCCTTTTTAAAAAAAGATTTATTTAGGGTGCCTGAGTGGCTCGGCTAGTTGAGCATCTGCCTTCGGCTCAGGTCATGATCCTGGGGTCCTGGGATCGAGTGCCATGTCGGGCTCCCTGCTCAGCAGGGAGTCTGCTTCTCCTTCTATGCCTCCTCCCTGCTCATGATCTCTCTCTCACTCTCTCTCTCTCTCTCACCCTCTCAAATAAATAAATAAAATCTTTTAAAGAAATAAAAATAAAAAAGATTGATTTATTCATTTTGAGAGAGAGAGCATGGCAGGGAGTGGCAGGGAGAATCTCGAGCAGACTCCCTGCTGAGTGGGGAGCCCGAGTCAGGGCTCAGTCTCATGACCTTGAGATATAACTCGAGCTGAAACCTCGAGTAGGATGCTTAACCAACTGAGCCCCCCGGGTGCCCCTGTCCACATCCTATTTGTAATCACTAGCAGGACATGTACTAGGTAATGTCCTGGATACAAAGATGAGAGTGGCAGAATCCTTATTCTCCCAGAATTTTACTTCAGTAAAGGAATTGAATTTTTAAGTGGCTATCTTGGGTAGAATATGAAAAGACTTCTGTAAAGACCAATAAAGACCAAATTCTTTGTTGGAAAAAAGAACATCAGAATGCTTACATTATTGGACTATTTTAAGAGACAAGTTAACAGAAGTAGTGTTTTGTGTGTGCCAAGCACTATGCTAAGCATTTTGTAGATATTAATTCCTTTAATCTTCACAACTTTCTGATGAAAACAGTAGCATCTATTTTATATACAAGCATTCTGAGGCAGAGATTTTAAACAAGGTCACACTGGCAGAAATGGGCAGAAAAAAAGATTTAGATCTGGGGTGTTTGGGTTCTGGCATCTATATTTTAACTAGTCTCCTGTTTGTAGGAAAATGAATAATGGGATAAAATATGTAAAGTGCTTAGCGTAGGACCTGACGCATATTCAGTGCTCAGTCTGTGGTTCATATGGTGATGGTGATAGTGGTGCTAACAATTATTATAAAAGGTAAAGAATATTATAAAAATGATTATAAAATATATCTTATAATGATTATTTTACTTCCATTGTTGAATTGGCTGGTAGCAGCAGATCCTTTATATAACAAAGATTCTGTGATGTTTTGATGAAAGCTGACCCAAAGCACTCAGAACCTATCCATCAAGTTTGAAAAGGCTAATATTTTTTAAATGACTGGGCCAGGAGGTATTGAACTTTCTATCACAAGTGATCTAAAACAAATAAAAACAAAACAAAACCAAAAACAAATAAGCAGTCAAAAATTTTGCCTCTAACTGAGTTAAGCTAAAAAAGAAATTTATTGGTGCAAAATAACTGAATATTCAGAGGCAGGATTGGCTTCAGGGGGGGTGGATTCAGGGCTCACACAGGGTCCTTAGGATGTGTTCCCAATGCCATCTTCTGTGCTGGCTTTATTTTGAGAAAACAGGCACCAGCACCCAGTGCCTCGCATCACCCCAGACGGTTGGCTTCGGTTGCTCTGCCTTCCTCTATCTCTAGGTTCAAGCCACCTGCAATGATGAAAGCCTCCTTGGAGGCACTCAGAGGAAACAGAGGTTCCTTTTGAGTGGGCTGGGGTCGGTCACATGCTCATCACTGACCAATAGCAGCGCTAACTGGCAGTTTAACTCTCCAGCCTGCGTCCTGTGCTCTAACCTCACCTGCGGGTAGAGCCACACCCAGACGCACCAGCCGAGAGCTGGGAGGGGGGTACAAAGCAGTGGGGATTGTGTCAGGGGGGCAAATGGTGAATGCTCCCTGGAAAGTGGGAAAGCCTCCAAATATCTTCATATTTGACAGTAGTGCATTTTATTTTTTTTAAAAGATTTTATTTATTTATTTGACACAGAGAAAGAGATTACAAGTAGGCAGAGAGGCAGGCAGAGAGACAGGGAGAGGAGGAAGCAGGCTCCCTGCTGAGCAGAGAGCCCGATGCGGGCCTCGATCCCAGGACGCTGAGATCATGACCTGAGCCGAAAGCAGAGGCTTTAACCCACTGAGCCACCCAGGCACCCAGCAGTGCATTTTAGATAGAGAGTGAATGTCTGAGTCTTGGGTCGTCTTGATCCTTGCTTTTGTCCTGTGTATTCTCTTTGATCCTTACTCTTACCAGTCAGCCTTCTTATGACTCTTCATTTACAGTAAGTTATTTTATGTACCTATGTATATGTATTTATTTATTTTTATGATAAGTTATTTTAGCAAGTCCTTTTTTGTATATGTGCAACAGAAGAATTGACTCATTTTTCTGAGACTCTGTCTACTGCAGACACACAGACTTTATAATTATCCCTTAGTTTTCTTGTTTAACCTTTTAAAGTGTCTTTTTTTTTTTTAAGATTTTATTCTTTATTTGACAGAGAGACACCACGAGAGAGGGAACACAAGCAGGGGGAGTGGGAGAGGGAGAAGCAGGCTCCCTGCTGAACAAGGAGCCCCATGTGGGGCTTGATCCCAGGACCCTGGGATTGTGACCTGAGCTGAAGGCAGATGCTTAACGACTGAGCCACCCAGGCGCCCCTAACCTTTTAAAGTGTCTTACAGCTCTCTCTCCTCCTCTATTTATATATCATTTGAAACAAGAGAAAGAATGAGATGAATTCTTAGCATAAGAAGGAAGTGAATACCTAACAAAATTACATCAGCTTGGAAATCAATTCAGTGAATAACCACACTGCAGCTTTGCATGACACAATTCATAGTTGAATCCTTAATAAGGTGGACATATCTTGGACATCGTATAAGGGATTCAGTTATATCTTGTACTAGTTAATCTATGGCTGTGTAACAAATCATCCCCAAACTTGGCCACTGGAAACTACAAACGTTTATTATCTCACACTTTCTGTAAGTCAGAAATCTGGGCTGGGAGGCCTCTGGATCAGGGTCTCCCAAGACTATAACCAAGTCATCAACCAGGGATATAGTCATCACAGGGCTAAGCTGGGGGAGGGCCTGTCTCCAAGCTCACTTAGGTGGCCATTGTCAGGCCTCAGAAGATATATGTGCACCCATGCTTATTCACACGGACCCCTCCACAGGTCTGGCCCCCAATGTGGTACCTGGCTTCCCCCAGAGTAAGCAATGCAAGAAAGAGGGAGAGAGCCTCCAATATAGAAGCCATGGATTTTTTGTCATATGGTCTCAGAAATGACATTCTATTACTTCTGTCATATTCTTTTCATTAGAAGTAGGTCCGTAAGTCCAGTTCGTACTCAAGGGGAGGAGATTACCCATGGGAAGCAATATTGGAAAACCAAGAGACAGGCTCATTGGGGGGTCCCTCTGAGAATGCTACCTATTCATCTCTCTAAAAGTGTTGTGTTATAGGACAACTTGATCTCTGAGGCAACCAAAGACACGAGACTGTAAGATAAGTGTTTCTACAAAATTCCTGTGTTGACTGTATGAGCCTTTATTTTTCAAAATTGAATTGACATTTTTTCTCCTGTCTAGCCAACCAGATTGACCCAGTTTGAGTGAAAAAAAATACTAGCTTAATTATTGATTTCATTTGAAAAGACTTTAATATTTGGTGACTCCTTCTTATACTTTTGGGAGTAGAAAAATGGAAAAAAAAACCCCCACAGAACTGTGGATCCACCTACTGAAGAAATGACTTTCAGTTTCACAGAATCCGCTTTATGGCTTTGTACAAATAAATCATCTTGAAGAAAAATTGAAAGGAAGCAAGCTGGCAATGTCTGAACGAATTAACAAAGGCTATACAACATAAGAAAACACTGTTGTGTTTTGTAGAAAGTGGGGTTATACAGACGAAAAATGCCACATAAATGAATAGGCACATGGCAACTCTGCCATTTTTGTTTGGCACATTAACATGGTTTTGATTCTATTCGAAGTTTGCTTTTTTCTAGGAAAGGAAGGAGTAACAGCAGCTAGAAAGTTATTCATTCTTCTTTATGTTTAGGAGTCAAAGGAAATGTGTTCTTTCTAAAGATGTGTGTGTGTGTGTGTGTGTATGCACGCGCACGTGCATGTGGGAGCTTTCCTTTTCACTGGGGTTACTTACAAGGCACATGGAAATAATGGAATTAAATTTCTTCCTTTTCTTATGCTACAAACCTTTATAAAGGTTGCTATAAATGTCATAGCTACTTTGTTTCCTGAAAAGTAATTTTCCTGTCAGTCTGATCTGTTCCTTTGAGATACCATATTATTAGTCTATGATGATTTCTTTAAAGTGCATCAAAGTATATGCTTCAGTGTATTTTTATCATTTCACTACCTTACAGTGAAATTTTCACTGGCTTCAAGACTTGTTTTTATGTCACTAATTATTCATAAAGGATGGTAAGATTGCTTTATTTTATCCTTCTAATGAAATGCATTGAAGTTTAAGGAAAACCCTTAACAGAGCTTAAAATGCCAAAAAAAGGCTTAGGAAATGAAAAGTCATTTCCAGTTAAAATGTGACCTAAAAACAAAACTATAGGCTGAGGCATGGAGGGAAGTAAAGAGAGGAAGGGGAAGAGAAGCCTTCACTGAGCGTTTATGGTTTCCATGTGATCAATGTTCACAAAGTACATTCAAAAATAATCCCAGAAATGGACAGAAAGGCCAGGAAGGTAACAGTGATCGCCATGCTTCTACAAAGCATTTAAACCTATACCTTCTTTAGAATGTCTCTGACTTTAGAAAGAATGTTCTCTAAGAAGGAGAGAAGATCATGAGGCAGAACGAATCTAATGTTTTTAATTTTTCATCAAGAAATCATTGGCCCAAACTCACAAAATCCAGTCGTATTTTATTATATTTATAGGTATCCAAGATTTAGCTATAACAGAATCTTTTAAACAACACATTTAAACAGAATGTGAACATCTTGTATTATATAGCATAATGTGATTGATTTATGGTCCATAAGAAAAACAAATTTTCCTTTTTTATGAGGCATATTGATTTAAGACAAAAAGCAGTAACTGATCGCATCTTTGGAGGGCAAAGGTGAGCTAATGAGAGAGGAAATTGAAAAACAGAGAGAAGAAAAAATATATGAAAAATTATCTACACATAAGCATCTATTTCTGATATTTAATTTATTATTTCCAAGGTGTATTTTCCCCATATGGTTTCCTTCAAGGAACAGAATTCATTCACATTCAGATACACACACGCACACACACACACACACACACACACACACACACACACACATGCACACAGAGAATCTGTGTGCTGTTTGGCCAAGCCCATCTGCAAAATAAACAGGAAACAGAGTTACTGACAGCTAAGATGAGGCAGGAATTATAGACACACAGGTACCATCCTCTTTCTGGATGTTTACATGCAGTTTTCTTTGGCTCTCAAAATCTTGAAAGGGTTTTAAGATGCTTCAGAGTATTACTTGTCTAAGTGGATACTTAGGAATGCAATGACTTTGTGAAGAATACCTTAATTCAGAGAAAACTGTTATTTGTAATTACAACAAGTAGGTTTCTCTGTCTCTTTTTGGAATTGATAATGAGCTTGTGGGCTTCATTCCGCATTGTCTTCATCTTTATCTCCCATTTAAGTCTCCTTCGTTATCTGCTATTTATTTTACTAAAGGTGATCACTGCTTTATTAATCACTGCTTGATTAGCCATAGCAGGATTCGAAATGAGCTTACATGGACTATGAAAACAAATGCAGGTAGTGGCCCAAGCCTGGATCTTTTGTGTTTTTCCTTTTCCCCTTGAGTACCTCAAGAACTTCCACATGCCCTTGACGTGTTCCGTGTGCTCTTGAAAACGATGTGTGTTCTTCTGGTCTTGGGCGGAGTGTCAGTAATGTCAATGAGGGCAAGTTGGTTGATAATTAACTCAAGTCATGTATATCCATATTGATCTTCTGTCTACTTATTCTATCAATTTTTGGGAGAGGGATATTGAAATCGCTGACTGCAATTACAGGTTTGTCTATTTCTCCTGTCAGCTCTAACAGTTTGGCTGCATGTATTTGGAAGCTCTGCTGCTAGATGCATAAACATTTAGAATGCTCGAGTTGAAAGACAGCTCCCCACACAGAGCCGAATTCCAGGTAGTGATCAGGAAGACAACCACATGAATCAGATATAAAGAGTGATATGAGGAAAGAGATGAGGGTTTGAATTCTCATGTCATTGGTGGCATGGAAAATGCAAAGCAGTGTGAAATGGGTGGAGACAAGAGAGGTAGGAGACTGAGGACTGCAAATATGACCCACAATGCCATGTTTAATATGGAAATAGCATCTGATTCAGCAGTTGAAAGATGGTAATCAAGGCTGAACATTTTTGTGGGATAATATATCTTAGTCTTTTGCTTCTCCAAGTCCCCAAGCAAATATATATTAATTTGGTACACTGATGCTAGACATAGAGGGTTGATCCGCAACATATGTGGTCCTATCCTCAGGGCGATTCCAGTTCAGTAGAGATGGGGGTGGGGAATAGATGTCATTGGAACATTCCCACACATCATATAGAACTACTTTGGAAAAAGCCACTGTTCAACAAGAGCATATAGCTGAAGGCCCTTCTCTCATCTGTTGGGTTAAAAAAGAATACTGAAGAATGAGCTCTTTGAGCTGAGATCTAGAGAAGGAGCTTTCTCTGTCAACTCAGGCTACCTTAGTAAAATACTCCAGACCGGGTGGTCTAACAACAGAAATCTATTTTCTCACAGTTCTGGAGGCTGGCAGTCCAAGGTCGGTGCCAGTGTGGTTGGTTTCTGATGAGAGCTCTCTTCCTGACTTGTGGATAGCCACCATCTTGCTGTGTCTTCACATGGTAGGGAGAGAAGAAGAACAAGCCCTCTGGTGTCTCTTCTGATAAAGACATTTTCTTATCCTGAGGGCCCCATCCTCACGACATCACGTAACCTCAGTCACCTCCCCAAAAGTCCCACCTCCTAACACCATCCCACTGGAGGTGAAGGGCTCCCACATATGAACTTTGGGAAGACGCAGACATCCAGTCCACAATGCAGTGTTAATGAAAATGAAGTGGAGGATGGAAGGGGCAGTTTTCCAGGAAGGAACTCTGTGCTTCTCTTTCTCGCTCTCATCCCTCTCCTCTGACTGTTCTTGAGACCAGACACTTTCACATCTGTACCACACACCCAGCAACCACAACACGCAAAGATGGCAGCCTCCCGCACTCTTCCACCTTCTCTTTCCATCTATGCTCCTGCTTCCATGCCCGACCTCAGCTGAGGAAACACAGGACGTTCAGACGTGTGGAGAGTATGCTTGGGTTGAGTGACAGTCCTCCACATGGTCAGAAGTTCTGCATGTTTTTATTTTTCTACATCTTCTTGATTCTTCATCCCCAGAATATTCAGTGAAACCAGAACATAAGCAGACAGATGGTCTGAGTGGGCGAGTGTTTTAGTTTAATGCCAAAAACACTTGCCATCAGGTCCCAACTCTTCTCCCTCTCAGCTTCAATTAGTGACGTCACAGGGACCTCGCTTCCTGGCTGGTAAGCACAAGGGAATCTTTCTGGTATGTTTTTGAAAGATTAAGGTCTATGAAGAGGTGTTCAGAATCAAATGATCTTTTCCAGAAGCACCTCACCCACGTAAGACCTTTGATTAACCCCTGTAAGATAACACCACTACTAGTAACAACCACTTGTTACTAACTTGCTACTAAATTGTTACTAACAATTTTTCAATGAATGCAAAATTCATTGTACACTTACTTACTAGTATCAGACACTGTGCTGAGTACTTTCCAAAGACTTTGTTCTCACTGCCACTCTGATAGGTAGATAACCCTAGGCTTGTTTTAGAGATGAGAGAAACTTACAACCAGTTAATATTTTTATTTATGTATCTCTCCCCTTCCCTCAAATATTTATGAAGTATCTACTATCTTTAAGGCATATCATGCATAATTTGTTACCACCTTTCAAGATCCTTTTAGCCTGAAATGGGAAAAATTAACAACTAACATTTATCGAGTTCATTTACTGAATCCTTACCATGTCTGGGACACTGTATTTTCAATCTGTAGTTATTTAATGCTTTTGCAATCCTTTGATGCCGGTTCTGTTTCCGCCCTCTATTCTGCAAATAGGGAAGCTGGAGCATACAGTGCTTAAGTGAAATGTCCCCGAGATCACATATTTTCTAAGTGGTAGAGCTCAGACTTAGATGCTGGGAGCCGGTCTTCAGTTCTCTAAATCTTGCATATCTAACCATTCCCCCATGCAGACTTATCTTATTTAAAATGTGTATGTGCGTGTGCATGCACACACAGACACACACAGACACACAGACACACACACACACACAAATCTGTAACATGGACCAGCTCAGAATAAGTCCTATTTACCTTTTTTCTCCCTGCGATGAGATGGTCAGCTTCTTTAGGGAGGAAGCCTCACTCATCATTTTGTCCCCAGGACCCTCATGGAGTGCTTCAGGGCGTGGTGGTGTTGGCTTTGCTCCCGAGAAACATTTGCAATGTCTGGAGACATTTTTGACTGTTGCAGCTGGAGTGAGGGGGGGGGCAGTGGGTATTGCTGGAATTTAGTGGGTAGAGGCCAGGGATGCTGGTAATACACAAGGCAACCCCTCACAACAGAGACTTACACAGCCCATCTGTCAGGAGTGGTGAGGCTGAGGGACTGAGTCCTAATGTAATGGAAACACAGACAGAGGGCTCCATATAGTTTGTGGAGTGAATTTCAAATCATATACCAAGAACCTCCACCAAATAACAATTCCCCAAAGGTAAATTTCCACTGACCATTCAAAACCCAGTTGAAGCATCATCTCTTCCTGGAAGGCCCTCTGACAATCCCCAGGCAGCTTTGTTTTGTTTGGTTTTAGTTTTTTATCCTAGTCAAATATTGGCTTATTTTATTTTTTATTTTTTTTAAAGATCTTATTTATTCATTTGACACAGAGAGAGATTACAAGTAGGCAGAGAGGCAGGCAGAGAGAGACAGGGAGAGGAGGAAGCAGGCTCCCTGCTGAGCAGAGAGCCCGATGCGGGCCTCGATCCCAGGACCCTGAGATCATGACCTGAGCCGAAGGCAGCGGCTTTAACCCACTGAGCCACCCAGGTGCCCTGATATTGGCTTATTTTAGTAACTTTTTCTTTTACCTCATGGCTCTTCAGCCCCGATTAGGGAATGCTGACAGTAGCTTAAGGATGACACAATTAGACCAAAATATGTTTTTTAGAAAGTTCTAGGATGTATTTCAAAGTAAAAAAAAAAAAAAAAAGCGCCTATGGATTTTCCGTGGCTCCGTGGGTGGGATAGGATTTAAATGGTAAATTTCCAAGCATAAAGAATTATCTGTCTTTTAATAAAATGCAAACCAGCTGTCCAGTTGCTGAATCTCTCAGGCGGGCTTCTATTTTCTTTACTTCTCAGTAGGGCATTCTTATAATTTTTTAAAATCTGTTTTACTTACCTACAGCAAAATTCACCCCTCTAAAGGCCACGATTCTGTTTATTTCAACAAAAGCATACAGTGGTATACCAGGGCTAAGCCACATACACAATCGGTTAACAGTGAACCTTTTACTTGTTACTCTGTATTTTATTTTTTACAAGAAGCACATCTTACTCTTATCCGCAGTTTCTGTTTGATCTGTTGAGGTATAATTTACAGACAGGCAAATGTACCCTTTACAGTTCTCAGAGTTCCTACAAATGTATACAGTCGCGCAATCACCACTGCAATCATGAGGAAGAACCTTCTATCATCCCTTACAATCCGCGGAAGCCTGTTTGCAGTCAGGCAACCCTCTGTCCTCCCCGGGCCACCAGCACCAGCAGCTCCTGATGTGGTTTCTGTCCATGTACGTTTCCTGTTTCCAGAATGTCAGATCAACGGGCTCAGAGTAGTCTGTGGTATCTTGTATCATCGAGGACTATATTGGTAATGCGTTAATTTTGTCGTTTTTCATTCCGTGCTAGGGCAGGCCCACCGCTTCCTTATCCATTTCCCAGCTGATGGATATTTGAACGGATGGATATTGGAGTTCCATGAATTTTTTGGAGATGAAGTGGAAAGCTGCTATAAATATTTGCATATAGGTTTCACGTGGGCCTAAACTTTCCTTTTTCCTGAGGAAATACTAGAAGCCGGATTGCTGGGTCCTATGGCAAGTACTTGTTTATAAGACACTTCCAAACTCTTCTCCGCAGAGCTGATGCCGGTTTGCCTTCCCACTAGCAATGCACGGTACTTGCACCTGCTTCGCCTCCTAGACGCGTTATTGTCAGTGGTTTTTTGTTTTGTTTTGTTTTTTAAGATTTTATTTATTTATTTGACAGAGACAGAGAGATCACAAGTAGGCAGAGAAAGGAGGAAGCAGGCTCCCTGCTGAGCAGAGAGCCCGATGCGGGGCTTGATCCCAGGACCCTGAGATCATGACCTGAGCCACCCAGGCGCCCCTTGTCAGTGCTTTTTTAAAGCCACTTTAGAAGGTGTGTCGTGGTATGGCAACAGTGTTTTAATCTGCATTCCCCCCAAGACTGATGTTGTTGAGCCTTGTCATTGTGCTCATTTGCTACCCACAGCTCTTCCTGTTGGGGGAGGTCCCCGAGGGGTCGTAAGCTCCGCTGACCCGAACGCCGTGTGGGCATTGGAGGCTCCCGGCCCCGCCCCTGTCCGTGGACTCTGCGCCCCTCCCAGTTCCCACCTCCGGAGCCATTTTCAAGGTCGGGGCCCTGAGAGAGCAAGGTAGTGTTGAGCTCCTCTGGACAGTGGCCGGTGGCCGGGCCCCAGAAGGCCTCTCTGTAAACTCTGAGATTCTCGCAGGCGCTGCAGAGACCTCCTCGCTCCTGGCCGAGACCTCCGTGCCTGTAAGTTCCCTTGCTGGTGGCACCGGCCACCTGTCCTTTTGGAGCGGCCCGCCTCTGCCTTCCCTCCCTCCCCGACCTCCTTTCTCCTAGCTGGGGCGAGCGGACATCATTCTCTTAACAGCCTTTCTGGTGCACAGCTTTTTCCTTTTAATGAAGTCCGAATTTTCAGTGTGTTAGGATTTGTATTAGTTTGTGTCTTGAGTAGGAAATGATTGCATCCAACAAGGTCACAAAGATTTTTCTCCTGAATTCTCCTCTAGAAGTTTTATAATTTTAGATTTTACGTTTAAATTTACAGTGCACTTTGAGTTTTGTCTATAGAAGGAAGTGTAAGTCAAGGTCCTCTATTTTTGGTACGTAACAACCAACTATTCTCAACAACGTTTATTGAAAAGACAGTTTCTCCTTCATTGAATTACCTTTGCATCACTGTCAAAAATTAACGGATCAATGTGTACGTGGATTTATTTCGGTCTTCTCTATTCTGGTAATAGCAGAGTTCTAAAAAAATGTATCAGTTTTCTTGAGCAGACACTTATATATATACTAAACATGGTTTAAAACACTGTACAAATAATAACTCTTTCAATACACATTACAACCCTAATGGCAGGTGCTTTTATGAATTTTATTTTGCTGACCAGGGAACTGACGCACAGAGAGGTTAAGTAGATATTCCAAGGTCACACAGCCAAGGATTGGTGAAGCTTAGTTTGTATTTTCTTCTCTTATTGTGAGTCACCCTTCAGGATAATTGTTGGTTTGATCGTCTGAATTCCTCACTAGGTGGTAAACCCTTTGAGGATATAGAATGTGTCTCTTAGCTTTGTGGCCTGGACCCTGACCAGATGCCACCTCCAGAAAACATGCTCCATGAAGGCATATAATAAATGAATGAGTGAGCAAATGCACAATATGTGCACCAAATAGGTGCTTTTTGAAGACTCTGTCCCTTGGAACCACCACCACTGGCATCAAACCCCAAGTAAAAGACTGCCGACAGACAGCGTCAGCAAGCTAGGTCACACTGAATCCATAGGCTGTTTTCATTAAAAACAGAGTAAACACGGTGCCTATGAATACTCGTTGTTGGCACATAGTGGTCCAGACTTTTATAGGCTACCATGAGTCTGTTTATAGAATGTCCCAACCTCAGAGGCCACACTGGGGGTCTCAACCGGCCAGGTGACAATTGCCAATATCTTGAGTGGGAATTAAGGGGTGGAGGCATGAAGTGAGTTCCAAATGGTCAGAAATGTCAAGGCAGGAGCGGGAGGACGTGGCAGAGTTGTTGGATCATATCGATTTTTGTTTGGGGAAGAACCAAGGTTCAAGAGCCGGTAATGAGGACTGAGCTGTAGGTTACAAGGACGTGTGGAAAGAAACCCAGAAAATCCGATTGGCTCAAGGCCACCTTTCTTTTCTTTTCTTTTTATGATGAAAACCTAAGAGTACATGCTTGTGGTTAAAACTGTCATCAGAAAAGGAGGATAGAAATTAAAGTCATCCACACTTTCCTGATATTCCAAGGGGACTTGATAAGATTTTTGTTGTTTGATTTGGTTCTAGAGATTTTTCTGGGCACACGCAGCTGTATATCATTTGTGTCCAAAGATGAGACAGTGTTTATGGTGGTTCCCCTCACCCAAAGGAGTCCTTCTCAAGGCCTCCCAAAATGTCTCATATTCCAGAGAGCCCCTTCCCCTATTGTATTTTGAATAACAAATGGCTCTTTGTTCACCTCAGCTACAGGTCAGGATCCTCTGGGGAGTTTGTTCTGTTTGTAAATGATAGATGTTCAGGCCCTCTCCCAGATCATCTGGTGAATTCAGCCTGAGGTGTGGCCTGGACATCGGGATGTCCCCCACACGACGCTACCGTGCCGCCAAAGTTAAGTATGGCTGGCTTTCCATCCCAGTTGTGCTAGGATGGCTTCATTTCCTCTATCCCTGGCTGTCCAAGCTGCATCCTCGGAGAGTCCGCTCAGTTATTCTGGGATGGGATCTGGGAGGTGGCGACCTTGCCAGTGACCCCAGGTGCAGCCAGGGTTGAGACTCACTGCTGTCTGAAACTCTTGCGCTCATGCTAGTTTTTCATGCATATACTGGGCACTTGACGTCATCACCACAAAAGAAGACATTGAACCACGTGTAGTTCTCATGCTTGGTATGAGCTCTCCATTGTAATTCGTGGATGTTGTACGTGGACCATTTAAAGTTCAATTTATTTACTTTTATTTTTAATTTTTATTTATTTATTTTTAAATTTTTTAAAATTGTGCTATGTTGGTCGTCACACATCATTAGTTTTCACTTGAAAAGCCAGAGCAGTGACTCCGCGGTGGTCGTGAGTCTCGACCTGCAGGGAAAAGGAAAAAAGTAATTTCACTAATGTTCTATGATTAGTTACTTGCGATTCAAGATCCCACCTTGAGGGAGAGCCTCCCTCACTCAGGTAAAAGTGAAGATCATCTGCTCTGCATCACTGTGGGAGATCAGTGCTTCTCAAACGTGAATGTGCACAGAAAACATGTGGGGATTTTTTTTTTAACGAATTTATTTATTTATTTGAGAGACAGAGAGAGAGCACACAAGCAGGGGGTAGAAGTAGAGGGAGAAGTTGACTCCCTGCTGAGCAGGGATCCCCATGTGGGACTTGATTCCAGGAGCCTGGGATCATGACCTGAGCTGAAGGCAGCCGCTTAACAGCCTGACCCACCCACGTGCCCTCATCTGGAGATTTTAAAAAATGAAATTTCTGATCCAGTAGGTCTGGGGCCTGAGAATCTGCATTTATTACAAGCTCCCAGGGATTCCAGAACTGGTCCTGAGATGATCCTTTTTTTAGGGGCAGGGGATGATGCTTTTTGTAGTGAGGTGTCAGATCATTCAAAATGTGGCTCTAACATGAGAAGAGTTTGAGGATAGTTATTTTATGCAACAATGGAGTGGAAATTTTTCAAATAGAGTTTATTATTTTACACCTGTGATTTAGAATGTTTATGTAGAAATGTTTATGTAGCTAACATAATAAATGGGTAGACATTGGACCATTTGACTCTATACTCCAGTTGCACAGAGTGCCTTTTTATTTATTTACTTCTCTTTTTTAAGATTTTATTTATTTATTTAAATATTTTATTTTTTATATTTATTTAATAACATTAAATTTATTTTTGAGATTTTATTTATTTATTTATTTAAAATATTTATTTATCTTGAGAGAGAGAGAGAGAGAGCACAAGTCAGGGAAGGGTTAGAGGGAGAGGGAGAAACAGACTCCCTGCTCAGCACAGAGCCCAGGGCAGGACTCGATTCCAGGACCCTGAGATCATGACATGAGTCAAAGTCAGATGCCTAACTGACCGAGCCACCCAGGTGCCGCTCTTTTATTTACTTTTATACTCTTTTCAGTAGGAATGGAGCTTTGCTTTAGTTGAGGTGTGGTCCTGTTACCTTCTGGCACATAGTATATCTTCTGTAGGGACGGACTGGTGTCTTTGAACATAGATGATTCTCGTTAAGCAATGAACACCCAGCAGAATGAAGTAGGAAGTCAATGGTTGAGAAAAGTCTGGGCTGGTTAGCAGCTGGCCTCATCTGAAGAATGGGGACAGTCCTAATATCTACCTCATAAGCTTGTCAGGAAGCTAAATGTGGATATGTGTGTGCCCAGCAGAGAGCACAGCACCTCCTTTGTAAAAGGCACTGGAGTTTTGCTACTTTCGTGATTATATGGTCTATCATTTAGGAGGGGATGGGATTTGGAAGCACAGATGGACACTCTTAGAACAAAATGGACTAAAAATGTTTTTCTTCATTAACAGATATTTAATTATAATTATACATAAATTCATACATGTGAATACGTCACACATACGTTTTTATATTAGTTCAGTTTTTTTCTTTTTTTTTTTTAAAGATTTTATTTATTTATTTGACTCAGAGAGAAAGATCACAGGTGGGGAGAGAGGCAGGCAGAGAGAGGAG
>LNAC01000171.1:2807542-2862873 GCA_002007465.1 Ailurus styani
GGGCGCCTGGGTGGCTCAGTGGGTTAAAGCCTCTGCTTTCGGCTCAGGTCATGATCTCAGGGTCCTGGGATCGAGGCCCGCATCGGGCTCTCTGCTCGGCAGGGAGCCTGCTTCCTCCTCTCTCTCTGCCTGCCTCTCTGCCTACCTGTGATCTCTCTCTCTGTGTCAAATGAATAAAAAAAACAAAACAAAACAAAAAACAAACAAACAAACAAAAAATACACATCTCTTGTTATACCGTTGTGAGTTGTTTCCCTTTGCAGAGATGTGTGTTTAAATCTTGAGCCATGCTCCTAACTGGATTTGGGACAGAAAATGTAAAGTACCTAGATGCTGCTCTGCTATATCCTATTGATGCTGTTTTAGGACAGGGGTTTCCAAAGTCTTGGGATTGGCCTGTTTGGGGCTGCAGGGTAGCTATACCTAAGACTACCAAAGACTGTAGCTAAGACATTTTCTTGGACCGAAAAGGGGAACCCTTCAGATGATTTGCTTCTTGTAGAATCAAGGCTAAAGGGAAAACTTGTTTCTGTAACTTGGTCAAGGTTCTTTCCCTTCATGAATTTCCATTGACCGTCTGTAGAATTTATGGTTTTTGGAGGAAGGACAGTCTTGAAGTGGGAGGAAACGCATTAATGCTATCACTCTCATGGTTTAGGACTCCATGACTTTGAGGCACATAAATCTGGAAAATGGCTCCAGTGAGCCTCCAGTGCACTGATAAATACACACAGTCCTGTGAGCCAAGATTTGTAACCCATGGAATCTCCTTCCCTGAGTGGGAGACTAGGCCATACATCTCCGCTTACATTCTCCAGAGCTGCAGGAACAAGGTTATCAGTTCATTAATTCATTTACACGATCTGCCCCCCCTTCTCTCCACCTTCCTCACTAGTCTTGTAATGTCAGCTACTGATGTCATGAGCTAATTCTCAGAGCAGGATCGAAAGAATTGGTATGTAATGGATGAGCATCTTGGTCTTGGCCAGCGTGTTTCTAAATAGGAAGTAGTGTCCATCCATTTGGGGTGTCAAGAGTTTCATCTCAAGAACAGCCTTTATGCCATGGTGCCTAGCTCCACTGACAGCTCGAGAGTGCTGAATTAGGATGTGTGCTCTGCAGATATCAGAGAAAGAAACAGAAAAACACAATGATATTTCATCCTATAACTTTTGCCGGCCTTGAAGAAATTTAACTGCTCACTCGCAAGATTGGATATTTGATATAGTAACATTTTCAGCCTAGCCAACAATTTTTTTTTAATTTCCTGCAAAAGTCTCTCATTTATGTCAAGAACTCTGAAAGTTTGAGATTTAATTCTGCTTACGAGCTAACAATTGAGCCTGCCACAGCTTCTTAGATGCTGGCAGAAAACATAAGACTGCTGGGTCAGAGACAAAGGACTGCTATTACTCACAGCATGACAGGCAGCCTGAGCCTCATGTTCACATCGCTTCCCTTTCCCCAGATTCCATACCAGTGATGGGAAGTAGGCCAGGTGGATGCTGCAGACACAGCCGAGGAACCCCCAGGTTAGGGAACCTCAGTCTTTTACGAGGGAGTTGCTAGCAAACCTGTCCAAATAATGCCTGGAAAGAGAAATTATCTTACTATACCAGTCAGGAAACAAATCTACGCTTGGTCCTCCGTCAAACAAATCTACTACTCTCAGGCTACTATGCCTGTTTCTAAGCCCTTTGCAGTATAAACATCCTTGAAAAGATAGTCTGGAACAAAAGCTTCCACAATATCTGCAGAAATGTAAGTAACCCACCAGTTGCAAGAAAGAAGTCAGCAAGACTTGTTTACTCAAATTGCAATGCATACCTCTATTTCCGGTGTGAAGTACTGACAGTTATTTTTGAAGAAAAACAAATGTAAAAACATCGTCATTAGCTCAAATGTTAAGACAAACAATAAACACCAGGGTAAAATTTTGCCCAAAGAGTACAATCTGGGATAATATCCTGTCATTATATTTAACATCCCTTCCATTAAAGTGCCAATTAAAATATGATTTATTTCAAGTAAGTGTTTTATTTATCTTTAATTACAGTATGCTCTGTCAGTCACTGTACTTATATTGGAAATGAAATCATTAAGGGATTGTTTGTCTTATACCTTGTTAAAGAAGGCAAGGCCCCAAGTCACAGTGTTCCTCTCATTTTAGAGGAGTTGGGAGAAAAGAAAATAATGGGACATTTTATCTTCTAGAAAGTGTATGTTCATCTAAGAATGGCCATTTGAATTGCTCTCATTTTTGCGAACTGCTCCTTCATTTTTACAAAAGAAAAAGAAACACTTCATGAAGAGATTAATAAAAGGCCCCACTTCACTATCTTTCCACTTAAGATTTATCTCCACGCCTTTTTCTGTATTGGATATTGTAATTCTGTGATTCTTTCAGACTGATCAGTGTAGCGTGCAAGGAGCACCAGCTCTCAAATGTCTCTTGAACTTGATTCATTTAACTATGATTCTCCCTTTTTCTGTTTTACATTTTTTTAACAGCCATAAATTAACCTCAGTAATAATTCTTACACGGGGAGGGGGTCTATCACGTGTATTGGCATAATCCTCTTTCCAAAAATTTAAATTTCCAGAATTTATGTAACTTAATAAGCCACGAGCTTATTTTGTCAGTATTTTCTACCTTTTTGAAGGGTTCATGGGTGGCTCCATGTGATCCTCTGGGCGTTGACCAAAGAGGTTTGCCTCTTTTTTCCCCTGTTCTGAAAATCATCCACGAATATTCTTCCAGCAGTTTTCCTCTCCTTTCTGTGATTTCTTGGCTCTGAGTTTTGAGAAAAGAGAGGAAAAAAAAATCTTGGGAAAGGTATGTTGTGATTTTCTTCACAATATAAACAAGTTATTTGGTGGCAACACAACAGCTTAAAACAGCACCTGACAATATTTGTTAGGGCTAAGTCTACTGTGAATCTCAATAATATGTAATTCTGGGACCACAAGAGGAACAGCCCACCAACAAGCCATCAGGCAGAATCTCTAACACTGGGCTCCTGGCCTCTCCAAAAGGTATCACTCAAGTTGTTAAGAACTGGGAGAATGCACCCCCCCCCGCCCCCGGCTATGCCCCAGTTTGGTTTCCCATATCTTTTTTTTTTATTCACTGAGCAATGTAATTGAGAATTCTGAGTTATGATGAGCCAAAGCACCAACCGTATCAACTCAAGATAGAATAATTATTAAAATGATGATCACCGTCATTAGGCTTCTATTGTATAGAAAAGTAATAGGCATATATTTCTACTATTTTTCTACAGTTCTACTTACTTTCTTGTGATGGTTCTTTATCTTTTTTAATTGAAAAAAATGTTTAAGATTGCAGATTCATCTGCTTCAGGGCTTTTAAAGAGCAATTATTTAGATTTTTTTTTTTAAAGGTGTCACTTCTTGTGCTTTCTTCCACCTTGCCATCACTGGACAGAGAACTCTAAAATGTCACTAGCAAGGGAAATAGGGGACTAGATATGCTATTTCCTCATGGCACTAGTCAAATTATCTTGCCTGTTCTACAGTGACGATGTTTCGTTCATGTCTGCTCATCTTGTGCCCTGTCTAGATGAGCACCATCCAGGAGGAAAGAGCCCCGAGACAATCCCCTTCCACCTCCCCCCGCTCCACCTTGGAGCCCCATAGTTAATGGTGGCTGATGGACCCAGCGCCATGGCTACATCTTGGCACATAAGCTAGATATGAAAACAACAACATCAAAAAAGACGGTCTTGCTCCTGTGAGTCATTTTCCTGACTGATCTAATTTACCTTGAAGGTTAATGTATTCTAAACTAATTCAGAGATTAATAACCACTTAAAGATATATGAAAGACATTTAGCTCTCTGTGAGCACTGTGTCATAACCTCATTTTATTGCCTCTTCAATGACTTTGGGAGTTATTTGATGAGATTTAAAGGGAAATTTGATTGTAGGATATGGAGAGTGACAGGTGCAATGCATAAAGGGCTTTGGAACTTATTCTTGTTAATAATAAAAACAAGCATGTAATTTGATTTTCAGTAATGTGATCTTCAGAAGCAAATATTTATTTTCAAGGTGGAGATCATTTTTATCCATTGAAAGAGATAATTGAATATGCTCTTTTGCTAAAAGGGAAAGATGGCTTTTAGGATAAAAAGCGACACACGTGGTTTTATTTCACTTCAGTTCATTTCTTTAATCACAACACGCAGCCAGTTGCTGAGGGATCCCTGCATGTGGGCGTCTTGCACGGAGATGGTTTTCTTTCCTTGTTTTTGGTCCGTTGCAGCGCAGTGATGACTACAATGCTTACGGATCCGGGATCATCCCTAACAAAGCTCTCTCTCCGTCTCCTGTATTTTTCCCTTGCCTTTATTTATCTTCCCTTTTTGTTGTTCTCCTATCCTGCACATTGAACTCTCCTTCCAGTGCCCAAGTTTTGCGTCCACACTGAGGTGGAGCAAATGAGATTGCCCCAGTGAGGGAGGAAGTGTGAGGAAGTATGTTAGGATTGTATTTATATAATCCTATATAATGACTCAGAATGCAAATACAGGCTTTCCTTCACCTCCACTTGATCTGCAGTTATTTGAAGAAAACAGAAAACAGAGCTGAATTTGGGCTTTTGGACCAGTCGCCCTCCATCGCCCTCATCCTCATCATCCCCAGTTCGCTACGCCTGAGAAATTTGCTAAGCATTTTCTTTGGTTACGTACATCCTTTCCACAAGGAGCGTGACTTTACTGTATTCTATTTTACAGGAGGGGAAACTGACTTTTCCTGTTTCCTACAATATTGCCTTAAGATCCAAAGTGAAAACAAGAGGTGCTCCCTACCCATCATATTCTTTCCCTGATCCAAACAACTGAATTCTTTAAGGGCATTATTAGTCGTACCATTACACCTATAAGAAGGGTCCATTATTTTATTTTCTGATGGGATACTACTCAGACAGTAAATTTTTGGTTTTGTGTCTCTACTTAGCCAAAGAGGGTAATGAAGGGTTTGGGGAAAACTCGTGGGCTGAGTCTGGGGTACTCTTGCACTGCTGGTGGGTAATGCAGTAAAGATGGAGGAGTTGCTCATAAGTCCCTGAAGTAGTAAGGGAGCCCCCGTGGCATTATCTTACTGGTATATGCCCCTGAGATTCGCCACCTGGACAAAAAAGATGTGGGAAGTGGTGGATAGAATGGGTGTCATGGGAAGACCCCATAGACCCTACAAAACACCCAAACCCATGACCCATGATAGGCAGCATTGGGATGCTGCCACACAGAAGGCACTGATGGCCAGGAAAGGAGGATATCAGGAGGCCCCAACAACACAGGGGGTTACGGGACTCTGCCAGTTCAGTAAGGAGGCATTTCTTTTCAGGGCTTGTCTCAGCCTCCAGCACCACCAGTGTTACAGTCAAGAAGGGGGTGGTGAGGAAGTGTGTAAGGAGTTCTCCGTGCCCTTCTGCCATTCCATATACCTCTGTTCACAAGTCTAGCATGCACTTGGAGAGATGAACTTGGAAGTGAACATGAGGTTGAGGTGTTAAGTTGCAGTGCACTAAGTTTTAGTAGCCAAAATGACCAAGAATTTTTGAGTCTATGTAAAGTGGTTAAGGGACTTAGGATGATGGCTTCCACCAGTCCGAGCAAAGGAGTGACTGTGGGGAAAATAGTACCTTGTTGTACCCAACTTAGAGTTGCCTCCACGCTAAACTGTAAAGTGTTGTTTACATGTAGGGACTGCTTACCTCTCAATTATGGTGTTATCATTTACTGGCTGTCAATATGTGTCAGGCAGTCTGCCACATGTCTCTTTGATACAATACACAGAATAACATATGAAAAATATGTGTGAATTGTGAAACGGAATAATAAAATGAACAACCTTGACCTTACTCGACTGAAGAAATATGGGAGCCCCCATAGCATTAGACTCCTTGTATACTCCTCTTTGGCCCCTTTACTTTTGCCCAATTTATTTACCATTATGAATGTTTTGCTAATTCTTCCTGTGATTTAACAAAATGTGATTTTACTATTCAAGGGTTGCTGAGGTCACAGGACTCCAGTTGGCATTTATGTCTGTGGCTATCAAGGCTCCCTTACTGGAGTGTAAACCATATTCCACCCAGAACCTCAGATGTTCTCTGCCTTGTTCATCTGTCCCACAATGTAACTTGTTGCTCAGCATAGAATTGGCCACCAAAATATGTGGTGAATATCCAGACGTAGGATGTTGATGGTTATGATGGAAACCATGACAGTGACCATGACTGCCTTTATGGAGCATGTTCTGTAGGCCAGGCTCTGTCTGTCTATTTCTAACCCTCACTGATATCTTGTAAAGTAGTTTATATTAATAGTTTTACGTGTGAAGAAGTCCAACTGAAGAGAAGCGTAGTTATTTACTAAAGCTACGCTCAGCTAGGAAGGGGCTGGCCTGAAGCCAGCTCTTACAGGTGACAACACCTGCTCCCTTTCCATTATGCTGATGTAACATGATCTCTCACAGGATCAGGCCAAGAGCTTGTTAGATAACATTCAGAGGCTTCCAAGTGGCCCATTGATTGACACAAGGGTGGCCACTATGTCCCAGTACTGCCTTTTCCAGGAATTCAAGGCTTTCTTTGAATTTTTTTTTTGCATTGAGGTGAATTGTATCTTTGATATCTTTGCATTGAGGTGAATTGTATCTTTAATTGGTAACTACTAAAAAAAATGATATAAAGGTAAAGTTCCTTCAGGAGCTTGAAACTGGTTATTTATCTGCAGGCTTTGTTGCATAAACATCGGAGGTACAATGGGAGTAAACACGGAGAAAATGATTTATCTCTACAAGTTATCGATTCTCTCATGCATCGGGAATGAGCAGAGACATGAATGATTTATGGAGAGATCTCAATAAAGATAGAAATTAGATGTCTCCAGAGTTGGGCCCCTTTTATGTGTCCCTTTGCCGCTTTGAACCCAGATCCATTTCCCAATTGAATCAATTACCTGATGTGCTACCGTGCCCCAGCCAACTGTTTAGAAAGGCGGGCTTAATCATGAACAAGAATAATTCATCATCGATAAGATCCTTTAAATTGTAGTTGTCACCTGAAAAGTGTTTTTTAAAAATGCTACGGGGTTCCATATCTCTTCTTTCACCATGAATTATGAGCTCAATTTCTTTCGAGCTTGAGCCTTTTTAATTGGGAAATTCTTGTTGCAGGACTTTTAACGTCGCAGGCTAGTCCGATATCTTGCTTCATCTCCTTGAATCTCTGCTGATAGTATATATGTTTATATGCATGATATTTAAATTTATATCTATATATGTACATGCATTAATTGCGGGAATTTTATTTGCTTTGTTATTTTTATTACAATTATTGGTCGGTTAAATGGCTGCATTGGGCCAAATTGCTTAAGGAAAAAGAGGCTCATTCCCTAGAAACTAGATGATTTCTTCTCAGGAGGTATTTTAGAATGCTTCTGGAGTTCCAGTGCCTGTATTTATCAGCCAGGTGACAATGGGCAAAAGTTAACATCTACAGATCTCGGTCTGCTCAATCATAAAATGAAATAATTGTTCTTTCCAGAGGTTTCTGTGATTAAATTCACTAGAGTTGGGGCACCTGGGTGGCTCAGTCATTAAGTGTCTGCCTTCGGCTCCGGCCATGATCCCAGGGTCCTGGGATCGAGCCCTGCATCGGGCTCTCTGCTCAGCAGGAAGCCTGCTTCTCTCTCCCACTCCCCCTCCTTGTGTTCCCTCTCTCTCTGTGTCTTTCTGTCAAATAAATTAATAAAATCTTTAAAAAAATTTACTCGAGTTAACACATGGCTTGGCACAGTGTTTGGCCAACACGAGCTCTCAACAAATGATAGCTACTATAATTCTCGGTGTGGACTGTGATCACAGGCTACATCCCATGTTATCACTCAGCCTGCTTGAAAACACGTACTCCAGTTCTCTAGGAAATTTCCCCTTTACCTTGTGAATCAGTACCTGAAAATGGTACTGGGTAAGAGAACAAAAAATAATCCTGTGGCACAAAATCTCTGGCCAAGAGCCAGCCAGTCACTGAGACCTACAGCCCAAAGTGTAAGTGAACTTGATGGCAGCTTTTCTGGTCCCATTTGAGCCTTGAGATGACTGCAGCCCCCCCTGTAGCTTGTCAACCACCATATGGGAGATCTTGAGTTGGAACCACCCAGCAGAGCTGCTTATGGGTTTCCGACATTTGGACACTGACAAATGATGTGTGCTTGTTGTTTTAAGTTGCTGAGTTTTGGGGTAATTTGTTATGCAGCAATAGATACCTCCCTACCTATTACAACCTGCCTTTGCTTGGCCTTCCCAGCCCCCCTTCCACTTCTTGCATTCTTATGATCTCTCATTTCATGTTCTATAGCATTTGGTACCTTCTAACATTTATTTATTCATTATGTTTATTGTCCAGCTCTCTCCAAAGATTAATTGACCATGAAATTGTGGGATTGCATCTGGGTTATCTATCCTGTTCTATTGATCTATGTATCTATTCTTGTGCCAGTACCACACTGTTTTGATTACTGTAGTTTTGCAGTAGAACTAGAAGTGTGAATTTGTGATACCTTCAGTTTTGTTTTTTTCTTTTTCAAGATTGCTTTGGCTGTTCAGGGTCTTTTGTGGTTCCACACAAATTTCAAGATTCTAGTTCTAGTTCTGTGAAAAATGCTGTTGGTATTTTGATAGGGATTGCATTAAGTCTGTAGATTGCTTGGGATAGTATAGACATTTCAACAATATTTTTTCTTTCAATCCATGAGCATGGACTGTCTTTCCATTTCTTTGTGTTGTTTTTATTTAATTTCTTTCATCAATACTTTATAGTTTTTAAAGTACAGGACTTTCACCTCTTTGGTTAAATTCATTTCTAGGTATTTTATTATTTTCGGTGCGATTGGAAATGGGATTGTTTTCTTAATTTCTCTTTCTGCTGCTTCATGATTAGTGTATAGAAATGCTACAGGTTTCTATATACTGATTTTGTATCCTGCAACCTTACTGAATTAACTTACCACTTCTAATAGTTTTTCGGTCAAGTACTTAGGGTTTTCTGTATATAGTATCATGTCATGTGCAAGTAGGAAAAGTTTTACCTCTTCCTTACCAATTTGGGTGCCTTTTATTTATTTTTGTTGTCTGATTGCTGTGGCTAGGACTTCTAGTACTCTGTTGGATAAAATTGGCAAGAGTGGACATCCTTGTTTCTGACCTTATGGGAAAAGCTTTCAGATGTTCACTGTGGGTTTCTCAGATGTGGGCTTTATTATGTTCAGGGGTGTTCCCTCTAACCCTATTTGGTTTATCATAAATGGATATTATATTTTGTCAAATGCTTTTTCTGCATCAATTGAAATGATCTATGGTTTTTACCCTTTCTGCTATGGATGTGATGTATCATGTTGATTGATTTGCAAATATTGAACCACCCTTGCATCCTGGGAATCAATGCTATTTGAGCTTGGCAAACAGTTCTTTTAATGTGTTGGGTTTGGTTTGCTGTTTTTTTGTTCCCCGAGGTTTTTACATCTATGTTCATCAGATATTGGCCTGTAGTTTTGTTTTGTTTTTCTTGTGGTGTCTTTATCTGGTCTATCAGGGTAATGCTGGCCATATAGAATGAATTTGGGTTTTCCTTCCCCTTCTATTTTTTTGGAATGGTGTGAGAATAGGTATTTACTCTTCTTTAAGTGTTTGCTAGAATTTGCCTGCAAAGCCATCTTGTCCTGGACTTTTGTTTGTTGGGAATTTTTGATGACTGATTCAATTTCATTGCCTGTAATTGATCTGTTTAAATTTTTTATTTCTTCCTGCTTCAGTTTTGGGAGGTTATATGTTTGTAGGAATCTCTCTATTTCTTTTAGGTTATCCAATTCGATGGCATATAATTTCTTATAATATTCTCTTACAGTTGTATTTCTGTGGTTTTGGTTGTTATTTCTCCTCTTTCATTTGTGATTTTGTGTATTTGAATTCTTTCTCTCCCCCCCCACCCTTTTATTGATTGATTGAGTGAGTGAGTGAGTGATGAATCTGGCTAGAAGTTTATCAATTTCGTTGATCTTTTCAAAGAACCAGCTCCTGGTTTCATTGGTCTATTCTTTTGTGGGTTTTCTTTTTCTTTTCTTTTTTTTGTAGTTTCTATATCATTTATTTTTGCTCTAGTCTTTATTATGTCCTTCCTTCTCTTGGTGGGGGTTTCATTTGTTCTTCTTTTTCTAGTTCCTTTAGATGTACTGTTTGGTTGTTTATTTGAGATTTTTCTTGCTTCTTGAGGTAGGCCTGAATTGCTATAAAATTCCCTCTTAGAACTGCTTTTGCTGCATCCCAAAGGTTTTGGACAATTGTGTTTTCATTTTTGTCTCCATGTAATTTTTTATTTCTACTTTGATTTCTTGGTTGACCGTTCATTGTTAGTAGCATGTTATTTAACTTCCACTTATTTGTGCTTTTTCCAGATGTTTTCTTCTGGTTGACTTCTAGTTTCATAGCATTGTAGTCAGAGAAGATGCCTGGTATGACTGTAATCTTTTTGAATTGTTGAGACTTGTTTTGTGGCCTAATATGTGATCTGTTCTGGAGACTGTTGCATGTGCACTTGAAAATAATGAATATTATGCTTTTGTAGGGTGGAATGTTCTGAATATATCTGTGAGATCCATCTGGTCCAATGTATCATTCAAAGTCACTGTTTCCTTATTGATTTTCTGTTTGATCTGTCCACTAATCTAAGTGGGGTGTTAAAGTCCCCTACTATTATTGTATTACTATCAATTAGTTCCTTTATGTTTGTTATTAACTGTTTTATGTACTTGAGTGCTCCTACGTTGGGTGCATAAATATTTACATTTATTATATCTTCTTGTTGGATCATCCATTTTATTATTATATAGTGTCCTTTTTTGTCTCTTGTTACAGTCTTTGTTTTAAAGTCAAATTTGTTTGATATAAGTATTGCTACATTTGTTTTCTTTTGACATCTATTTGCATGATAAATGATTCCCCATCACCTCATTTTTCAATGACGTCTTTAGGTCTGAAATGAGTCTCTTGTAGGCAGCATATAGATAGGTCTTGTTTTTTATGCTTTCTGTCACCCTGTGTCTTTTGATTGGAGCATTTAGTCCATTTACATTATAACTAATTACTGATAAATATGTATTTTTGCCATTTTGTTAATTGTTTTGTGATTGTTTTTGTAGTTCTTTGATCATTTCTTCTCTTGCTCTCTCATAGTTTGCTGGCTTTCTTTAGTGATATACTTGGATTTCCTTTTTCTTCATTTTTTGCATATCACTGGTTTTTGATTTGTGGTTGCCATTAGGTTTGTATGTGACATCTGCATATAGCAGACTATATTAAATTGATGGTCTCTTAAGCTTGAACCCATTCCTTACCCCTCTCCCCACTATGTTTTTGGCATATGGTGTCATATTTTACATCCTTTTATTTTATGAGTCCCTTGACTGATTTTTACAGATATACTTATTTTTACCGCTTTTTGCTTCCTATTTTTCCTACTCTTAGTTATGGTCTTTCCTTCCACTCAGAGTCTTCTTTAACATTTCTTGTAAAGTTGGTTTAATGGTCAAATTCCTTTAGCTTGTCTTGGAAACTCTTTGTCTCTCCTTTTAGTCTGAATGAAAACCTTGTTGGATAGAGTGCTTTGGCTGTAGATTTTCAGCACTTTGAATATATCATGCCACTTCCTTCTGCAAATTTTAGCTGAAAAATCCACTGGTAGCCATATGGAATTTCCCTTGTATGTAATTGTCTTCTCTTGTTCCTTTTAAAATTCTCTCTTTATTACTACTTTTTGCCAGTTTGAATTACTATGTATTTTGGTGTGCAACTCCTTGAGTTAATTTTCTTGGGGTTCTTCGTGACTCCTGGATCTGAATGTCTGTCTCTTCCCCAGATTAGGAAAGTTTTCAGCTGTTATTTATCTACATAATTTTTCTGCCCCCTTCTCTCTCCTTCTTCTTTTGGGATCCCTGTAATGTGAATGTTGTTACACCTGATGGAGTTGCTGAGTTCCCTAAGTGTATTCTCATTTCACATAATTTTTTTCCTCTCACCTGTTTGGCTTGTTTACTTTCCAGTACTCTGTCCTCCAACTTACTAATTCATTCCTCTGCTTCATCTAGCCTGCTCTTTATTCCATCAAGTGTACTTTTATTTTCAGGTACTGTGTTCTTATTTCTGATTAGTTCTTCTTAATGTTTTGTATCTCTTTGTTAAGGGTCTCAGTAACTTCCTCCACTCTCTTCTCAAGTCCAGTGAAAATCTTTATGATCACTACTTTAAATTATCTATCAAGCTTATTATTTATGTCAGTTTTGCTTGGGTCTCTTGCTGTGGTTTTTTTCATGTTCTTTCATTTGGGACATATTCCTCTGTTTCTCCTCATTTTGTCTAACTCTCTGTGTCTGTTTCTCTGTGTTAGGGAGATCAGCAACTACATCTGCGGCTCTTGAAAGTAGTGGCCTTATGAAGAAGAGGTCTTTATTGCTCTGCAGTGGAGTGCCTCTTTTTCACCAGAACCTGGTGCATCCGGGTCATCTCCTGTATATGTTGCATGTACCCAGCTGTTGTGCCCTGACTGCTTTGTCATTCAGTCTAGTCACTGCACAGGCTCTCTTTGCCTGTTGTGAGCCATGTTTGGTGTCCAGCTAGGGTGGGGCATGCAGTTCTAAGAAGTTGGACATTGGGCTGCAGGGCCACTGCAGGGACTGAAGCCCTGCAAAATGAGTGGGTTGAGAGAGCAAGGTTTGCACTTGTCCTCTGGCAGAGTAGACCAGCAGGTCTGGGATTGAGGCAGACCTGCTGAAGGGGGTGGGGCATGGTGTCAGCAAGTTAGGTAGTGAATGCCAGTGCTGTGCTGGTTCCCACTGGTGACCCTGTGTTTATGCTGGGGGGCAGGGGAAGGAAATGGTGCCTGCCAGCTCTTTTGTTCCTGAAGGGGTCTTCCTAGGATCCCTGGCCCTCTGGAAACCTCTGAGATGCATAAATAACTCCCCCTCCCATGTGCCTTGAGCATTTTTAAAATTGCTGCCTCTGTGCTGGACCTTGGTAGGCTGTTTATTGTGCTGTCTCTTTAAGGGGGGAGACTCTGCTTCCTCTGGCCCTCTTGGCTCTCTGATTTTTAAAATTCCAGGTTTTAAGTCTCACTGTTTATAAGCTCTCATGAAATTTGGCCCCTCTAGTTTTTAAAACCAAATGTTACAGAGATGTGTCTTCCCGATGTGGGCTCCCCGGTGTGATAGTCTGTTTCTCACCCTTTTCCATGACCCCAGCTTCCTCCTGATCTCAGAGGGCAACAGTCTGTTTAGCTCTCAAACTGCAGTGCCACCGCTCTGACCTTCTTGTGTGTGGCCTCTCCTCTACCTTTAGTTGTAGAGTTCATTCTACCAGTCTTTGGGGCACTTTCTGGGTTATCTACACTGACATGAGGGTTATATAGTTTTCTCTGTTGGAGGAGGTGAGCTTAGTGTCCTCTAACCCTGCATCTTGTCTTCCCTCCCCAAGGTAGAGATTTTCATTTGTGTTGTTTACTGTCCCATATGCAGTGCCTCATAAATAGGGACTTAATAATTGTCTGTTGAAATAATAAATAAATAAACATAAGTTAAGAAAAATAGGGACTTAATAAATGTGTTAAAATAATAAATAAACAGAAGGGAAGAAAACCACAATTGTCTGGTTCAGTTATGGTTTAAAGGAAACTTTCATGCTCAGTTTTTTTTGTTGTTGTTGTTTTGTTATGGTCCCAGCTCAGGTCTACTCTAGACTTGGGACTATTTAGAAGATTAGGCTCAGTGCTGAGAGATAAGATTCCTGCAGTATAAGGGATTTCTTTTAACGTCATTAAAAATCAGATTCTTTTTCTAGGTGGTTATAAACTTTAGTAAATTAGCCTGCTGGGGAAAGACAGATGAAACAAATGGCCTTTTGCTTAAATGGCTTTTACCTGAATTTAATTTCATTCAGGCATAGCTTCAGTATAAAGTTGCTTTAGGATCCTCTTGATAAAAAGCGATGCAGAAGAAATGGTAGCAGTCACAACAGGGAGGGGGAGCAAATAGCTTTGGCCTCCTCTCTCTCTCTCTCTCTCTCTCTCTCTCTCTCTTTTCTTTATTGGTTCCAAATTTTTATCTTCTCTGCATTTCTAAAGAGATGCTGAATTTTTGTTTGTCCCTCTTGGACACACTGAGTATACTCTAGTTGTTCTCTCTGCCTTGCCTTGTGTTGTTTGCCATCCTATGATTAAATATGCAATTGAGACTTAAACATAATAAAGCCCAAGAAATCTTGCAATTAGGGTGAAGCTGGTGACATATTTAAATGCCAACACCTCCAATCAGAATCTGAATGAGATCTTCCTCCACTCTGTGCTAGTCTGGAAAACCCTTCACTACCCGGTTCATAATCAGAATCAGATGGAATCAGAACTCAGTGTACTGATAGCCATGCTTTTCAGGCTGATAATGGATTTAGTCAGGGTAATTTTTGGAATGGTCTGTAGGCTGCCGATGAACAAATGATGCAATGCAAATGATATGACTTGAGCTTGCTTATCAGTGTGTCAGAGCATCGATACACTGCATTGTAAATCTGACATTCATAGGCGAAATCTCTGCCATCCATGAGGCTGCCTCGATTTGCAACAACATTTTTGTGAAAAACATTCATTTGTCTGTATGGAAAGGATTTCAGGGTTGCTGCATTCATTTTTTTTCCCCCTTACCACAGTCTGAGTACTTAATCATATGGACATTGTTCAGCAAGAAAATGATCTCTTCCTGTCTACCCCATTAGCAACATCCGTTCAGTCTTAAGAAATATAAATATTGCAGCATATTAATGAAAATGACATCCAGTGCTGATATATTTGTGCTCAAAAAGTGTGATTAAGTATGCTGTTAATTAACTCTTTTCGCCAGAATAATTGTAAACGTGTTCTCATATTTTAGAGCTATTTAAACTGCCTGGGGGAAAAGGTTAGTAGACTGGCCAGAGACAGTTGGAAGTCAGACATCATTAGTTTAATTAAATTCCATTAGCATAACAAAAACAGAGTTGTTGGAGTCTTCAGTTTTAGAAAGGATTCTACAGGGGAAGAATTGTAGTGACAGTAGCAGGAGGGAGATAGGAAAATTCCTGTTGTCGAAACCCCAAACTCCATCATTCCTCCAGGGTACTTGCTGTCCCCACTGTTGCGGGTTCAAGCAATAGGTATGTACTAACATGCTGGGTTTACCCATTGTTCCAGGTGCTGGAGATAGAGCAGCGAGTGAAATAGTCAAGGTCCCTCCCACGTGGCGCTTCCATGTTGGTGTGGGGTGACTATAAAACAGATAAACAAGATAATGATGGGTAGTGGTATATGCTCTGAAGGGCGTGTGATAAAGAAGCTGTGGGAGGTATGTGAATAAACTTCAGATTGGGTGGGTATCCACTCTCTGAGGCCGTGGCATTTACGCTCAGTCTCAAATGATGAACTGACTGAAGAGCTTTGTCAGAGAAAGGAATGGTTGGAAAAAGGCCCTGCACCAGGCAGGATTGGGGTTTAAGGAAGAGGAAGATCAGGCCAAAGACCGGAGCCTCTTGACGGGGGAGTGTCTTGAGCTCAGTGGGAGAGGAGCGGTCTGAGTGTAGAGACTGTGGTGAAGAGTTTGGATTTTTGTTCCCAAGGCAATGGGAAGGCATTGCAGGGCAGTGATAGGATTTGGTTCGTTTGTTTGTTTATTTATTTAATTATTTTTTAAAGGTTTTATTTATTTATTTGTCAGAGAGAGCATGTGCACGCACACAAACAGGGGGAGCGGCAGGCAGAGGGAGAAGCAGGCAACCCACCAAGAAAAGAGCCCGTTGTGGCTCCATCCCAGGACCCTGGGATCATAACCTGAGCCTGAAGGCAGATGCTTAACTGACTGAGCCACCTAGGCATCCCAGGAATTGGTTTATTTTATTTAAATTGAGTTTACTGCTACTGTTTGGGGAAGGGACACAGAGAGTCAAGAAGCCAAGCCCCCATCCCCTACTCCCCACTTAGGAAGCTAGGGCATTATTACAAGGGTCCATGATGCAAGCCCCAATATGGAAATGCCTGCCCAAAAGCTGAGCATGATTATCATACTGGATGCACGTTAATATAGCATGAACTCTTCCAGTTTGACTTCTGTCTCCCTTTGTCCAGCTTGATTTCCGGCTGCTTCTTCCAACTGCAGTCATTGAAGGACCCCTAAGTACTCCCTGGTCTACTGCATGCATTTCTGTCCCTCACCTTTGCTCAGATGCTTGGTCCTGCCTGAAATATTCCAGCCATCCATTTTCCAGGCCGTTCCCACCCTACAGACTGGAGTTTGGCCCTGCTACTTCCAAGAAGCCCCAAGGGACCAGGCCAGCCTCAGATCAGAATCTGGATCAAGCAAATTGCAAACCAGCCTTCAGCAAAACTCTGGGATGCTTGTTCCAATTGTACATTTCTGAAGCTAACTCAGTATGTCCCAATCAGGTATCTGGATGGGGGTTAGGAATTCATAAATGAAATATCCTGGGTGATTCGGATATCCACATAAGTTCTAGAACAATCTTTTGCTTCTTGTCTTTTGTTTTGCAGCATTGGCTGTTTCTGTGATTAATGTGTTTGTGTGGGAGAAGTTTAAGTTCTTGGGTTTAAAATGATTGGGGTCTGTGTCTCTGCTCTGCAGGTAGCAGCTGTGTGTTGCTGGGCAAGTCAGTGTCTCAGGGTAGGGATGGTACCCTCCCTGCTCTTGGACTATTGAGATGAAATGAAATGGTATATGTGAAATAATTGGCACTGTACCCAGCACTGAGTATTTGTCATAGTAACAGCAACAACGCTGAATAATTTGTATGTATTACACAAATGCCAGCGATATTCTTGGCAACATTTTAATGGCTTTGTATGAAGGACCTCATTCCATTCTCTGTGGTCGGCTATATTGCAGTCTATCTCTGTTTTGCAGATGAGGAAACTGAGGCACTGAGGAGTTAAGTAACTAGCCCAATTGCACATAGCTAATAAGTGATTATAAATAACTGTAAACTGTAAGTAACTATAACCAACAGCTTGTTCTTAGCTTGTTATGCCACCCATCCTTTATGAGGGCAGCAGAGAAATTCGGGTAGGAGCTCTAAACATGGAAGACTTCGTTTACGCACCATGGCTGTTCATTAAGGTGGGAGAGCTGTTATGATATGCACTGAATGTACAGTAACTCTGGTTATAACTCTTACAAGTCCTCCTCCTTCTCTTTCTCCTCCTCTTTATCATACACTTGGGGTTCTACCTTCCAAAGCTTTTATTTTGTAAGGAAACTCATATGGTCATCCTACATGTGAAAAGAGGTCCACCATATTTGTTGAAAGAGGGGATATGTATGTACCTAGGGTATAATATAGTCCCTAAGATGAGGAAGGCCCTCAGTGAACATATCCTGAGGGAGTGAATAAAATCAGCCTTTTCTACCCCCTGTTTACTCTTGACCTTCCTTAAAATTGTTTCATCTCTGGCCTTGGCACCATCATCCATGGACTCAATGAGCTGGACATTGCATTGAACTTCCCATCTTTCCCCCATCCCCTACTCCCCACTCTGTCTCTGTCTCTCTCTCTCTCACACACACACACACAAAATAACCTATCATCCATCCCCCAATTTTTCATTTGCTAAATCCAAACATTCAAATGTGGTCCGAATTTTGGAAAGTAACAGGCTATGTGGCAGTTGATTTTTATGAAGGCCCCAAGATGGCTGCAGTTCTCGCTCTCACATGGAATATATCCCCCAAGAAGAATTAATTCGTATTGCTATAAACTTCTGAAGTCCTGCCTAAAACATATCGACTCGAGCAGATGGTGGCTGCCATGTCTCTATAAAGAGGAACAGAATCTCTGATGTACAGCTGTATTTAATGGGGAATAATGGTTTTTTGCAGCAGTTTTGGTGTCTGTTTTGTTTGTAAGTGACAGAAAGTATCACAGATAAGTTTGAGTGAAAATCGGAGTTTATTGTTAAGGATTTTGAGCTATCTCCCCCAATCTTAGGATAAGGATGTGGCTACGGATTAGGGATAACTGGACTCAGAGACACAGACACCCTGGGTGCCATTGGTATGTTCTTCTGTCCTGTGTCTCTCTGTACATCTGGTACATCAACTTTAGTCTTCTCTTGGTCTCGCCTCTGCTAGAACCCCTGACCTTTTTCACTTTGGCCTCTAGGAGCTTCTCTGGCTTTAGAACTTCTGGTTTAGAACATGTACTCAGCTTCTTTTTCTTAGTTCTATCTCTTGCTTTCCCAAGAAGGTCTCTGGTTGGTGGATTCTGGATCAAAAGGCCATCCCTGGACCCATGGACCAGGGGGTGGGTTACTGTAGTGCTGCTGTTCCTATTACAATCATACAGCTGGTTTTAAGGAGAACTAGCTTTAGAAGAGTCAAGGGGCAGCTTGCAGAAGGAGGCCAGAGCTGAAAAATGATGCAGGCAAATTAAACAGTTAAGTGTTTCCTAAAATCGACAAGGAAGATCCAATTTGTGTAGCCATAAGGGTCTGAAGCCATACCAGAATGATGGCCTCTGGCGGATGACGGCTGTTTTCTCTATCAAGAGAAATGAGATACTTCTGTGCTGCAGATGTGTTTAATGGGAAATGTTAAGACTGAGGTTTTAGGAGGCTGGAATGCTAAAAGTCATTCTTTTGCTTTCAGGGAGTTCTTATTTTGTGCAGTTAAGAGCCATCTCGATTCTCAGTTTCCAGGACATGACAGCAACAACAACAAAAAGTAAGCAGAGTGCTGATTATTTATTTAACACATCTTAGCTACCTTATTATTTAATCTTTCCAGCAGCCTCTAGAGTAAGTTTCATTCTGCTTCCCATGATACAGATGGGGAAACTGAGACTCAAAGAGCTTACACTACCCAGAAAAGGGAGCAGAGGAGCCAGGAGTCGATACTCAAATACATATCAGAACTTTCTACCCAGTGTCCTGTGGAAGATGGATCACTCTTGTGGGGACTGGGAAAGATGTAAGGTGGCCAGAGTCCTTGGGGTGCTCAACACCAGCCATAGCAGCCCCCTGCAGGGCTCAAAATCCCCCACAGTTTACCCCCAAACTATCACCTTCTATGTGTACAATAACTTGCAGATATTTGGAAAGCGCTACTTTACCTTGGTAAGATTGCATCCTTTTTACTTTATTTTTTCAAAATTTATTTATTTATGTGAGAGAGAGAGGGATGAGGAGGAAGAGAGAGTGAGAGAGTACATGCAAGTGGGGGGGGCAGAGGGAGAGAGGAGAGACTCCCTGCTTGCAGAGCCCAAAATGGGGCCTGATCCCACGACCCTGAGATCACGACCTGAACTGAAACCAAGAGTCAGGTGCCCAACCAACTGAGCTACCCGGGTGTCCCCTATTCTATTTTTCTAATGTTGAAGTAATGTCATTTTAAAAAAGAATTTTCTAAGTGATAGGATTTAAATATTTATATTTCAGTTGTGGTTTTTTTTTTAATTTTATTATGTTCATCACCATACAGTACATCATTAGTTTTTGATGTAGTTTTCCATGATTCATTGTTTGTGGATGTAAATCCTTGAATATAACTTTGGTTTGTGCCAGCCCAGTTAAGGGTGTACAGACTGCAGTTACTCACTCTTGCCACATCATCACAACTGAAGCCACCATTTCCGAAGGCTTTACTATGTGCCAGTCACTGAGTATAGTGCTGACAACCACACTCATTTGTCCACATTCATGCATTCTGTTCATTTTTTTTAAGATTTTTAAAATTTATTTATTTGACAGAGAGAGATCACAAGTAGGCAGAGAGGCAGGCAGAGAGAGAGGAGGAAGCAGGCTCCCTGCTGAGCAGAGAGCCTGACGCGGGCCTCGATCCCAGGACCCTGAGATCATGACCTGAGCTGAAGGCAGAGGCTTTAACCCACTGAGCCACCCAGGCACCCCATTCTGTTCATTCTTACCCAGGGCAACCTAACCCTTACCTCCACCTCATTTCTGAAACTTCTCCTACAGGAACAAGCCTCACATAGTAGAAAGCACCTTGGCCTCAGACTGCAAAGGATCTTGTACTTTCTAATTAAGAAAAGAAAATGGATTACTGTAGAGACAGTGGTGAGGAGGGCAAACAGAACAGTCAAAAGGATTAAAAAGATACTAAGGTTTGGAAAGAATGATTAGGTCAGGGACATAAATTCTCAAATAAACATCACAGGGAACCTGAGAAAATATACCACCATGAGAGACATTCAGCATTTCCACACAGTGGCACAACTTACAAGTGAGGAAATAGAAGTAACTCAAAAGGACCTATTGATGTAAATGTGTTTAAAACCATCAAATAAACAAAGGAGGGAATTACCTTCTTGAAATGAGACGAAGAATGCAGGCAATTTCCTTTTTCAGTGCTGATGAAACCTCTACCATTGGGGAATGAATTAAGTTGTGGAAATATTTCCCCTTTGTGGGTGGTAGGTTCTGACGTCACATATCACAAGGTTTGGCATGAAACTTGGCTTCTGAAAAATATTTCTTCCTTGACAGGAGGAAAAATAAACATGAGGGGAGTTCAATTATTGTTCACGTGTACACTCCATTTTGAACCTTGTCATGAGTTCTTGAAGTTTGAGTTATGACAGCCATCTTGTATGGATGAAGCAACAAACCCAAGGCTAAAAATCCAAAACTCAGAGAATAACAGAGGGGAAGAAGGGAGAGATCATGGGTGCTTGAAGACATGTTTGGTCCACCTTCTACTACAAACAAACCCTCAAACCACCTGGCTACAAATTTCTTCTTACTGAAATAAATGACAGATGGAGAGGAGGGATGGAAAATTGGTCTGATGACTCTTATTTAAGAAACTATTGGTAAGGTCTTTGTAATTTTTTGAAAACATCATAACTGAAACAAGTGAATTACTAAATAAGGGGTACTTGGACGGCTCAGTCAGTTAAGAACCTGATTCTTGATTTCAGTTCAGGCTGTGATCCCATGGTCACGAGATTGAGCCCTGCATTGGGATCTGCACAGCAGGGAGTCTGCTTGAGATTCTCTCTCTCTCTTCCCCCCTGCTTATATGTGCTTGTGCTCTCTCTCTCTCTCTCAAAAATAAATAAATAAATCTTTAAAAAATAAGAGGTGGATATTTTAGAAAGTGAAAAATATTGAAAAAGTAAACAGCTATTGAAACAAAAATGCATATGCGTAATAAGAAATTCAAATATTGCTAAGCTTCATAATGCAGAATATGTGTGTCCCCTCTAAATAACTTTCAAAGAAAATCATCTTCAGTAGTTTGGTATATGCACTTTCTTTTTTCCCCTTATAATTATTAACTTTTAAATTTCTTTACATAATTGTAACATACAATAATTGTAATATACTCTTCATAATGTTTTATGACTTCCTTTTTCACATGGTAGTATGTGTCTAAACTGGATCTTGCTCAATCTCTTTCATGGCTGTGTGATATTCTCTAGTAATACATCCTTCAGGGATGGTAACTGGCCTTAGCTATTAAAATGGAAAATGTCCAAATAATGAAACAAGATGGGATGGGGAAGGAGACAAACCATAAGAGACTTCTAATCTCATAAAACAAACTGAGGGTTACTGGGGGGTGGGAGGGTAGGGATAGGGTGGATGGGTTATGGACATTGGGGAGGGTTTGTGCTTTGGTGAATGCTGTGAAAGATGTAAGCCTGATGATTCACAGACCTGTACCCCTTGGGCAAATAATAAAAATTAAAAAAAAATGGAAAATGTCCAAAATTTTTTTTTCAAGAAATAATCCTACAAGATATCTGTAAAACAATGCAAAAATAAATGTAACCTAACATATTTGGTTTTGGCTTTGTGTTTACTGTAACAACAGCTGCCATGACAATACATAAGAAAATGGAATATGACTATTTTAGTTCTTGATCACATCTTTTAATTATGTATTAATATTTTTCTGAGTGTGATAGCATGCAGATAACTAATTATAAGCTAGCTTTTTTAGCTTTCTTTTTAAATAAGTATTCTGCTGTTGTAGTTGCTGAGTATTTTGTCACTTTGATAAGTAAATGCTTTCACAAAGAAAGTGATACGGAATACTGAATCATCTATACATCACTGTTTTTGTACCCTGTGATTTTTAATGGGCTAATGGACTGTAAGGTTTTACTGACTACACCTGATGCAGAGATAGAAAAAGATACTTGCTTTTCTCCTCAGAGGGATATGCCTTAATTACACCCCACTCCTCAGGTTATTAGCTGTGTAACTACCTATAGGAGAACTTATAATCACTCTCCCCTGTGAAACTAATGAATTTACTTTTGCAGGTCGAATATCATTTTATCACTAGGCAGACAAAAACTTGACTGGATATATTGTGAAATGATAATTTACTGGCATTTATTTAAATATTAATACACCTGTCACATTTATTTAATAAGTATTAAGATCTTGCTTTGCGCCAAGCACCGTTCCAGGTCCTTGGGTTATGGCAATAAAGAGAACAGACAAAAATCCCTACCCTAAAAGAAATTTCATTCCAGTGACATAGGAATTAAATGAAAATTCCATGTGAACTGCCCTCACTGAAACTTAGGGGGGTAAACTGATGTTTTACACCAGCCTGGACTTGACCCAGTGGCTTACATTTTTATTGAAATGAGAATTATTTTGCAAATAAATGAGAAAAATCAGTTGCAGAATGAAAATTCACAACTGTCAGTTGAGTGATCCGTTGGAAATTTAGAATTATTTCTGTAGTAATAGACTGATATTTGAAACTTCAGGTAGGAGAACTTGTAATAGGATATGTTGAAATTTAGTTAAAATCTACTTTTATCTGTTAGCTTTTACTGTATGACGAACCACCCCAAAATTTAAAATAGCAATTTTCCCCCTCTCTATTCTGTGGGCTAGCGATTATAGCTGGGCTCAGCTAGGATGGTTCTTCTCTGTTTCGCCTGGTGTTGGCTTGGCTTGTTGACGCGTTTGCATTTAGTTGGAGGGTAAGCTGGGGGCTGTGTGCTCCCTGTGGCCTCCTTCACACCCTGGCAGGTGACCAGGGCTCCTCCATTTCCGGCTGTGTTGCCTCTCCTACAGGCTTCTGTGGACTTCTTCACATGGCAACAGTAGTCCAAGAAAATGAGAGCAGAGACTGTGAGCCTTTTTGGAGCTCAGGCTCAGAAGGCAGGCAATGATGACAGGTCAGCTGTATCCTGCTAGTTAAAGCAAGTCTTGAGGCCTGCCATATTCAAGATGGTGGGGAAATAGAGACCTTGTCTTGCAGAGAGTTGCTGCAAAGAATGTGTGGCTATTTTACATGTATCATATTATATTTTACTGTGTTATTTAATAACAAGTTGGTGGGAACTAAATATAAAACAGCACCTAAATTTGATCCTAATTTAGTATGGTTACCTTTCATGAAAGCCAAATTAGAGTTCACTTACTTAGACATCACCATCATGGAGCCCATCTTATTGGTGCTAATAACCTACCTTCTTTTTCTTCCCAGACGAGTCCTGCTAGTTTGTTCTTGTCAGAAAGACACATGAGCAGCAGCTCACCAGGTGGCTACGTTAATTTTTAATTGTCATGTTTATTCCAGTGAAAGATTTGCCTGATGAGCTGAGAAAAATAAAGGCAATGTGAACATGGTAGGTTGAAATGTTGGACTGCTTAATTTATTTTCTTGGAAGGTTCACAAGTGTCATGTTGATGAGGGTTTGGGAAGTGGTACCCCTACACGTTCGTGGTGGGAATATAAAATTACAAAGTCTCTTTTTGGAGAGCACTTTGGAGATTTTCTGTGACATCTTACCATATATCAAATCTTAACAATCTTTACCTGTTCCCCTCCCCCCCTTTTTAGAGAGGGAGCTAGTAGGAGGGGGGAAAAGGGGTAGAGATAGAGGGAGAGAGAAAATCTTTTTTTTTAAGATTTTATTTATTTATTTGACACAGAGAGACACACAGGGAAATTGGGGAACACAAGCAGAGGGAGTTCAAGAGGGAGAGGGAGATGCAGGCTTCCTGCTGAGCAGGGAGCCCAATTTGGGGCTCGACCCCAGGACCCTGGGATGGTGACCTGAGCCGAAGGCAGACGCTTAAGAACTGAGCCACCCAGTCGCCTCAAGGGAGAGAGAAAATCTTAAGGAGGCTCCACACCCAGTGTGGAGCCTGATTCAGGGCTTGATCTCACAATGCCGAGATCATGACCTGAGCAAAAATCAGGAGTCAAATGCTTAATCAGCTGAGCCACCCAGGTGCCCCCTTACTTATTTCCTCTTACTGGGCATACTGAGAGATCAGTTCCTAAAATGTGTTCCAAAGAACACAAATTCCAGTGGAAGGAGGTTAATGAGGGGTCCCAACAAAAGTTTCACAGACCAAACTAGTCTAGGCAATATTTTATATCTTGATCCTTTTTTTGAGATTTGTATAACATTTTAAAGGCTCTGGGGAGCTAAGCAGTAGACCAATCCATATCACTGTGTGTCACAAAACATATTAAACTTTCCCTACTTAAGTACAAGTTCACTCTCCTTCACACTTCCCATTATGCACACCCATACACCTAGCACTTCCTATTCCCAATCTCCTAACTGATCTGGGAAACTGCTATAGACAGAATTTATGCATCAGAATAATGACTAGAGTAGGAGCACCTGGGTGGCTCGGGCAGTTGGGCATCCAACTCTGGATTTCGGCTCAGGTCTTGATCTCAGGGTCGTGGCATTGAGCCCAGCATCAGCCCCCATGCTCTGTATGGAATCTGCTCATATCTCTCCCTGTGCTCCTCCCCTCCACTCATGCTCTCTCTCTCAAATAAATAAATAAATAAACAAATAAAATCTTAAAAAAAAAAAGACTAGACTAGAAGATCTCTTTAAGTCTGTGATTATTTCCTTAGCCTAAGCTAGAATTTTGAAATATTTTCTCCTTAGTTTCTACCCTTTAAGGTATTACTTTTTGTCATACATTTTATTTTTTTTATTTTTTTTATTTTTAAAGATTTTATTTATTTATTTGACACAGAGAGAGGGATCACAAGTAGGCAGAGAGGCAGGCAGAGAGAGAGGAGAGAGGAGGAAGCAGGCTCTCCGCCGAGCAGAGAGCCCGATGCGGGCCTCGATCCCAGGACCCTGGGATCATGACCTGAGCCGAAGGCAGAGGCTTTAACCCACTGAGCCACCCAGGCGCCCTGTCATACATTTTAGTGACTAAATTGTTATCATGTATAAATTCCAAGACAGTATAAACTGGCATTTGTGTTGATAAATATTTTGTACTTTTAGTGTAAACATTGAAGTTAATTTATTTCAGTAGGGCCATGCAAATATCATCTGAAACCTTGTATGGGCACAGTATTTAGCTCTCCCCATCGAATTCTGCTGCATCTGTTTGTGGTTAAGTAGTTAATATGGGCTGTAAATGAAGAGTGTTCGAGCTGGGTAATTTGTCACCTAGTTAGGCATTTTAACATACTAATTACAAAATCTAACAACTGTGTCCAGTGACAGGATACTTAATGGGAAACACTGCCAAGCCATGTCTGGGAAGGTTGAGAGCTGCCTGAATTTTTTTGTTCTAATCTTGAGAGGTCAGTGGTCTAAAAGTACCTGACTATTATGAACTCTGTGTGTGTGTGTGTGTGTGTGTGTGTGTGTGTAAAGTAATACCTTCATGGAAAGACAGCTGTTCTCTGTGGGAGTTTAGGGGAAGGAACGTGCTGCTTCTAATAGCTCAGTTTGCTCATATCTTTAAATGGGCCTAGGAAACAAAGGCTTTCCATGGCATAGCGTTGTAGGGTGGCCCTTTAATTCGGAAGACCTCTTGCCAAAACCGTAACAGCAGGTGCATGTCCATTGGGGCAACACCAAACCTTGACCTTCAGCGGCATATTATATCAGGTTGTTTGTATTCTAACAAGATTTAAAAAGTAAATGGAACTGAAAGATGTAAGTTAACTTGGGAGTTTCATCCTGAGCAGAGTGTGCCACCAAGAATAATTAGAAATTTGCCACTAATTAATATCGGGGCCAAAAATATTTGTGGAGTTGCCAATTACAGTTTTTCCATCACCACAATTACTATTTCCTTATACCCCATCCCAGAGCAGAGAGCTTATAGTTTGGGGCATTTGGTCAGTCACTTTCTGAATGCACAGAACACCATCAGTTAGTGTCTACGGAGACCTCAGGTGGCAGGGTCCCGCTTGACCACATGCTGGAAACAGTCTTTGAGACTGAGAAGGTTCCCAACCAAATTCTGAGCTCTGTCTTCTCAATATCGGCTACTTTGTTTTTTATTCTCTTCTTTAGCAATCTGTTCACTAGTATAAGGAAAACTGTAAGAGACTGAAATTTTCGTGGGCATCCCAACAAGTGCATCCATCCAGGTTCCCTGCCTTTGTCTGCTCCTGCGTAGTCAAGTCCTCAACTCTGCAAGAAAGCTGAGGACAATGCATATACTTCCTGTCCGTAGAAGAGCAAGTTGTGTTTGGTAGAATACAGTTGATAATTCCTCTGTGGATATTGACTGGTTTTGCTAGCTTTGCAACCACTTATAAATTCATTTCTGCTTTCCTTATCTGACTATAAATGTGTGGCACTTTGTTTTTGAACCATTGTAAGAACTACTGGCTCTCTCCTTAATAAGTTAAATAAAATCTTTGACATATATTCATTGTGTGCCACGATGACATCCCCTTTTAAAGGTCGTCCTTGAACCCTAGCATACACTCTTGAGTTTAATTGCCTGGATTTTCAGCTAGTTGCCTGGGTCTACCATTTATTTAGATGGGGGCTTAGTTACCGAGCTGCAATCTACCTATGTGTGAACTTCCATTTTTTCATTTGTAGAATGAGGATAATTATAGTGTCTAACTGATGGGGTTATTGGGTGGATTAAATGATATCCTATATATAAAGAGCTAGTACATAGTAAGCTCTGAAAAAAATAGGTGCTATTATTCTTTTAATTATCAATATTTATGGAGCTACAACCCTGTGTTTGCCATCAGGCAGGGAACAAAATACACACGGTCTCTGGACTTATGGAACTTACAGTGTGGTGACTACTCTGGGAAATTTTCCACTTGCAAATCAATTTGAAATACCACTGTAAGCAAAGAAAAAATGCAATTCATGCCCTTCTGTCTTAGTGTCTCTTTCTTTTTTTTTTTTTAAAGATTTTTTTTTTTTTTTTTTATTCATTTGACACAGAGAGAGAGATTACAAGTAGGCAGAGAGGCAGGCAGAGAGAGAGGAGAGAGGAGGAAGCAGGCTCCCTGCTGAGCAGAGAGCCCGATGTGGGCCTCGATCCCAGGACCCCGGGATCATGACCTGAGCCGAAGGCAGCGGCTTTAACCCACTGAGCCACCCAGGCGCCCTTAGTGTCTCTTTCTTGTAAAGAGGTGCTTAGCATGAGAATTGTATTTAGGTTTCTGCTATCCTCCCTGTAAATTTATTTCCTAGTTAATACTCAATCATGACCTATTTGAATTAAGTTCTCATAGATCTTAATCTCATTCTGCCCAGTGTTTTTGATCCTAGGGTAGCTCCTCTTAAAAACCAAGATTAGCTGGGTTTCCTTGGGAAAACCGAATCAGCTATTAAAGACACGGTCCAGGGGACCCTTGAAACCTCAGTACTCTAAGTGTGGTTCCGTTTCAAGAGCATCGGCCTCAGCATCGCCAGGGAGCTTGTTAGAAAAGCAGAAGCTCAGGGGCTGGCCCAGACTTCTTGAATCAGAATCTGCATTTTCATGTGAGCACCAGCTGGTTTGAATGTATGGCCGAGTTTGAGAAAAGCTGCTTTAGAAACCTTTCCTGATGACTTCTCCCCCACCTCACCTCCAGCTATCTCTAGCGGGGTTAGTTGCTTGTTGTACCCATCAAATATACACACCACTTGATATACACAGCTCTCTTCTCTTGTTGCAATCTCCTTGATTGAGGTGGGGGACACTCTTCATTGACTTGCCCCTGAGCAGTTAGCTCTGTGGCCCATAGCACGAGCTCTTAATAAATATTGGTTGACTGAATGGGTCTAAATTTCCTGGCATCGTTAGCTCTCTAGAACCCGACATGGAGCTGGATTTTCCAACAGCACAGCAGATCCTCACAAAACTCTACAAAGAAATAGGGAATGTTGTAGCATCAAGGGACCTGATGAATTACTATCTTTTTTTTTTTTTTAGATTTTATTTATTTATTTCACAGAGGGAGAGAGATCACAAGGAGGCAGAGAGGCAGGCAGAGAGGGGGGGGGGAAGCAGGTTCCCCACTGAGCAGGGAGCCCGATGCGGGCCTCGATCCCAGGACCCTGAGATCATGACCTGAGCCGAAAGCAGAGGCTTTAACCCACTGAGCCACCCAGGCGCCCGAATTACTATCTTTTTTGATGACTCATCAGAGAACGTGGAAGATGTTGAAGCGCAGGATTACTGTGTTTCAGGAGGCAGCCTTAGGCAGAGGGGAACACAGAGAGTTCGATTTTTCCTGGATCTCATTTGAAATGTGGGTGGGTTCCCTACCAGTTTTGTAACAACTGGGCTGGATTTCTCTGAGCCTCCGTGTAAAGCGGGGGCTGAAATAAAATTATGCCATTGCTTAGATTGCCTTGAAAACAGAGCCTGAGAAAAGGACTTGGGTGAAGGTGGTTTATGTGGGAGAGGATCCTTGGAATTGGAAATGAGGTGGTGAGAAAATAGGCAGAAGAGTACGAAAAGTCATTACAAGGGTCTTTGATCAAGGACCTCCTGAGACGTGTAGGGAACAGCTCCCAGAACTGTCCACTGCAAGGATGGGAGGCAGGGTCCCCGGTGGTTGAAGGATGTCTCGGGTAGTGTTAACTCTTTTGCAGTGGCTTGCACCGAGATGAGCATACTCCCAAGGGGCAGCAGTAAAAGCTGCGGTGTGCTGGAGGTGGGACTCTTGGTGCAGGGTGAACTTGGGCCCGAGTAGACCTGGCCATTGCAGCTGCCCGTGAAATCTGAAGCCCAGGGGATGTGACATGGGGCGCCAGCGACATCTGTCTCAGGTTGCCATGAGGATCCAGTGAGGTCAAGCTTACAAAACTAGGGCTTTCGTAAGTGGTCCCCAAATGCCAGCACTATCCCCGCTCGGTGCTGCCTTGGCAGCTTCAGTTCCGCTCCCCTGTTTTTGAGAAACATCCAACAATTCTGTTGACTCTCTTTGCATTCTCTCTCCTTTCTCTTCCTCTGTCTTCGCGTTTTCCAGAATACAAATATTTTTCACTGGGCGGCTGGGGGTGGGGGGAGGGAGTGTCTCCCTAAGAAGCAAGCCTGATCAGCTTTGGGAGATGTGGTCCAAATTCAGTGAATAAATGGTTACAGAGTCTTCCCCTCCCTCCCTCTAACTGGCCATTTTAACCTCAATGCCAAGAAAAAAGTGAAATCCATATAGACACAGTTATAATACATACAAAGGAATCTTTTTTTTTTTTCTTCCACAGGTAACTAGTAAGAATGAAAACTATAAATGGTTGTTGTCAGGGGCAGTGTGCATTCCCAGATTTTGTTCTGTGAGTTGAAACTGATCTTGCTGTTACAAATGCATCCTTATGATTGCCCTGATTTAGCCTGGCAGTTCCAGTTCCAGCTTAGAGCCAAATACCTCCTAGCCAAGACCCAATGAGCTTGCCAAATTGTTTCACCTTTTCTTGTCAGAACTCGTTGGCCCTCCTTGCGTTGTTGTGCTTTCCTGTAATATTTTAGGTATATTAACCATAAATCCTAGTATCGTTTATCAGCGAAAAATTGAAGTCAGGAAGTCATGGAATAGTCATTTATCATGGGCTTTGGCTCAGTGACTTGAAACTCAAAGTGTAGGAACAACAAAAGCATTGATGGTGGAGAGGCAGCCAAATGTCTGGAGGTTAAGTGAAACTGAATTAAAGAAAAAAGAAGTCCTATCTAATCTGTGCAAGGTGTCAGCAGAGATTGTAAACGTTCCAAAGGAAGCCTCTCCTCTCTCAAGACTTCTAGTTTGGAGAGTGTATTAGGGATGCATTTCTTTGGCCTGTTCATCTGGTGGATTATATTCATTCAACAACTGTAAGACCATACTTAGTGACAATACAATCCTTGCCTTCTCAGATAGAGTTACATTAATTTATGAGAGTTCCACAAATATGTTCTAACACTAGTAGTCGGTGTTTGAGAGTGGGGTTGCTAAACTACTTGTGGGACATAAGCCTGGAATTGCTGGCAAACTTATTATTTCCAGACAGAAAGAGCCTTCTTATAAATGGAGCCAATATAAGCAAAGCAGAACCTTGTGATAAATGATAATTGATGACAAAATTTAAGACCCTGGATACAACCATGCCTGAAGCTGACAAATTCTTGTGCATGAGCCCATATATTCCAGTCATATTGCTTTGGTCATTTTAAGCTAGATTTCTGTTACTTGCCATCAAGAGTCCTTCTTAATACATTTTCCAGCGTGTAACTTGCTCATCATTTTACACACACAAGCCATCTAATTTAGTCTGGAAAGTTAAGTATCTAGGAAAGAAAGTGTCGTGTATGTGCTGTTAGCATGTGCACTTCTGTCATTATAGAAATCCACCTGACATTTTAATTTAAATACTATTTAATATTTAAAATAACATGAACTTTTCAAATTACATTTCAAATTACATCATATGCTTTGCAGGATTATGTAATGCAAGAAGAAGTGGGGTCATTACTTAATAAGACTGGTGATTTGTTAGTTTATTTAATATTTTAATTATCCCTCCTTGCCTCTTTTCCTTAGACACTGCCACACTGCAGAAAAGACGTAAGGTTAAAGGGCAGAGAAAAATACAAGGCAGCAAAACCAGAATGTTCAAGCCAGAAAGACTAAGCCAGAAAAAAAAAAGGCAAAAAGCCCTAGAATGTATTGATTTATATACACTTACTCAATTATTGTTATGGATTGATATACTTATACAAATTTGGAGTCGAGGTACGAACTTGGCTCTGAGCTTCCAGCAGGTAATGAAAAAATTGCAGCAAATTACCTTCATATAGAAATTATCCAATGCTCAGGAATTTTTGCATCTCTTTAGATAGGAAGAGAATATAGAAATTTTCATGTAAATACCCATGTTCTCATAAAAAAGAGAATATTATCATAAATCCAGTTCAGTATTACAACTTGGGGTAGGAACAGAATGCAAGAAAGGTAATAATCAAAGATGCCAAGATCGCACGGCACCAACTTATGCTGACCTGATTCAGAAGGTCTCGAAAAAACCTGGAAGACAATGATTCAAGCGTATCTTTGCTACATATCACGATTCTTACCACCGTTTTAATAGACTATGGTCCGCATTTGTCTAGAACCCTGAATATACCTACACTATATTGATACCTATTTTCAGAAATTCTAGCAAAGACACCGCAGCTGGAAAACACACTAAAAATTTGTCATGGGAATCTTAATTTCCCCCGTGGCCCAAACCGACATCTGCTTCATGTCATGGTGCTTCTGAAGTCACCTCTAAAAAGGAAGAACTGGGAAATCATCCTGTCTCAGTGGGGTCATTTACATGTTGCAGAGGCTGGTCAGGAAAGACCACTGAGGAGAGAGACACAAGGTCAGGTGAGAGCAGAATGGAGGGGGTTCTGGTTATCCAAACATACCAAGCATCTTTTATGCATCACTTTTTTTTTCTTCTGAACACTGAGAAGGAAGCTCGAGTGTTTATCAACAGCCTTCTGCGTGCCCTTCCTCCATAGCTACTGCCTTCTGGTAGTTTGCAGGGATTTGTTCCTGTATGTCTTTCGTGTACTCTGCTAAATCCCCCGGGAGAAGGGGAGACCGCGCGGTGTGTATCGCAGGTGTGGACGGTGAGAAATGACTGAGTAGTGGTCTGTAGGCACAAAGCATCTTCTGTAAAAGGGAGTGTTGTGCAGTTGTTGTGTCTTTGCAGTTCGTACCTTTAACAAAAATCAGTTTACAGGATGCTTTAGGGGTGGCTGGCTATTTATTTGAGAGCGAGAGCGAGAGAGAGCGAGCATGCAGTGCTGAGGGGAAGGGACAGAGGGAGAAAGAGAGAGAGAATCTCAAACAGGCTCCACACCCAGGGCAGAGTGGATGCAGGGCTTGAGCTCATGAGCTTGAGATCATGACCTGAGCTGAAATCAAGAGTCAGAGGCTTAATTGACTGAGCCCCCAGGCACCCCTTTTATTTCGCTTATTAACTGATGACAGAACAAATCAGTACAACTGGTTCAAAGACAAGAAAAGTGCATAGTCCATCAGAAATGCTGAAATGAATTTGCTTCCTACATACAGAGCCGGTTGGCATCCACAGAGCGATTATTGATTCCATGTCACCGGACCCAGCGACATTTCTACGGGCAAGGATCATTTATGCTACTTTCAATTTTTAGCTCAAAGACAATAAAAGGTGGAGATAACCCACATGCGTGACCTAGATTGGGCACCTGCGAAACTGTTTTTGTTCCTGCTTAAAAATCTTTCACTTTTCTTGACAATGCCTCAGCATAAAAGACATCTTTCATGGGGAAAGTTGGCTTACTACCATATTCGCTTAAAATCCTAGCTCCTTAGCATGGCTACAAAACCCTTATGATGTGTGCCCTTCCTGTCGCCCTGATTTTATCTCCAGTCCCTGCACGTTTTGTACTCTGTCACCTGCCCACCTTACTTTTCTTTTTTTTTTCTTAAGTATGTCAGAAACCTCCCATAATATTGTGTAACTTTAGTGTATGTGGTGTGATGATTTGACACATGTATATACTAGTAAATATTCATCACAATAGTTAGTTAACCCTTCCATCACCTCACATAACTTTCGTGTGTGTGTATGTGTGTGTGTGTGTCAGTGTGTAGAGAACAGATGACATCCACTCTTTAGCAAATTTGAGATAAATAATTAAATATCATTAAGTATAGTCACCATGCTGTACATTATATCCCCAGAACTCATTCATCTTATAACTGAAAGTTGGTACACTTTGACCAATATCTCCTCATTTTCCCCACACCTCTAATCCCCTGGCAACCACCATTCTTCTCTGTTTCTGTGAGTTTGGGTTTTTAGATTCCACGTATAAGTGGTATCGTCCAGTATTTGTCTTTCTGGGTTTGACTGATTTCACTTAGCCTAATGCCTTCAAGGTCCATCCATGTTGTCACATAGGTGAGAATTTTTAAGGCTCAATAATATAATATTGATTATTAAGCCATAATATTCCATTATATATATTCCATTGTTATTATTATTCCCTGGAATAGTATTAGTCCATTATTTTATATATCTATACCTATATCTGTATCTATATCTATCACATCTTCCTTAGAGGACACTTAGGTTGTCTCCATATGTTGTCCATTGTGGATGATGCTGCAGTGAACATGGGAGTGCATTTTTGGGGGGTATATACACAGATATATATACTGTTCCCCGTAGTGGCTGTACATATTTGCATTCCCTCTAGCAGTGCACACGTTTCCCTTGTCTCCACACCCACCCTAGCTCTTGTTATCTCTTGACTTTTTGAAAGCAGCCAGTTTAGCAGGTGTGAAGTCAAAGTTCATTGTGGTTTTCATTTGCATTTTCCTGGGGTGGTTAGTGATGTTGAGCATCTTTTCTTGTATTTGTTGCTGATTTGTTTGTATCCTTTGGAAGAATTTCATTTTTTTGTATTTTTTATTTTGTCTATTTATTTGTCAGAATGAGAGAGAGAGGGAGCACAAGCAGGGGGAGCAAGAGAGGGAGAAGTAGGTTCCCCACTGAGCAGGGAGCCTGATATGGGGCTTGATCCCACGAACCTGGGATCATGACTCCAGCCTAAGGGAGACTCTTAAGCCATTGAGCCACCGAGGCGCCCCTGGAAGAGTTTCTGTGCTGGTCCTCTGCCTGTTTTTTCTTTGGATCGTGTATGTATGTAGGTATGTATGTATGTATCTTGCTGTTCAGTTGTATGAGTTCCTTATATATTTTGGATATTAACCTCTTATCCCATAAATGGCTTGGATATATTTTTTCACATTTCAGGGTTGCCTTTTCATTTTCTTAATTGTTTCTTCTGCTGTGTAGATAGTTTGATATTTTCCCACTTGTCTATTTTTGCTTTTGTTGCTTGTGGTTTTGATGTCATATCCAGAAAATTGTGGCCAAGACTAATGTCAAACAGCTTTTTTCTTCTAGGAATTTTATGGTTTTAAATCTTATGCTCTAAGTCTTTAATTAATTTTGTGTAAATTTTTGTGAATGGTGTCAGATTGGGTTCCCGTTTCATTCTTCTGCATGTGATCATAGTTTCCCAACACCATTTATTGGGTGCACATGTGTAGGTTTATTTCTGAGGTCTTGATTCTGTTCCATTGGCCTATATGTTCATTTTTGTAAATATACTTTATTGCTTCCCATAGCTTTGTGATAGAGTTTGAAATCAAGGGTTGTGATACTTCTAGTTTTGTTCTTCTTTGGGTTGCTTTGACTATTCAACCTCTTTTGTGATTTCGTAGGAATTTTAAGATTATTTTTTCTATTTCTGTAAAACTGCCAAATACTGATAAGAATTGCATTAAATCTGTTGACAACTATGGGTGGCATGAACCTTTAATTCTTCCTATCGATGAACACAAGAGGTCTTTCCCATTTATTTGTGTTTTCTTCTGTTTCTTTAATCAAACTATTACAGATTTCAGTGTACAGACCTTTCACCTCCTTGACTAAATTTATTCCTAAGTATTTTATTGTTTTTGATGCTACCGTAAATGGAATTATTTTCTTTCTTTATTTTTAAGATACATTTTTTGTTAGTGTATAGAAATACAACTGATTTCCGTGTGTTGATTTTGTATCTTGCAACTTACTGAATTCGTTAATTAGTTCTAAGGGTTTTTGGTGGAGTTTTTAGGATATTCTATATATCAGATCACATCTGCAAACAGGTAGTTTTATTTCTTCGTATCCAATCTGGATTCCTTTTTTTTTTCTTGCCTAATTGTGCCAAGCATTGTGCTGGGGGCAGGAGCACTGCTGTGAACAAATGATTTTTTTTCCCAGAACTACAGCTTTTATGAGTATAAGGATGAGTTGTTTTGGACAATAATTCTTATTAAAATATTTTTAAGAAGGGCTAAACTTTATTGAAAATGTTGAAGAGGGATATGGGACAAAATTTTACAATTCAGTACTTGAGAATAATATTTTTAGGCCATGCCTGAACAAAGGATTTGAAAAGAAAGTACAGCAGAGGGAATCTGAGAGCAGAAATATGCTGGATCAAAGCAGCTGTTGGCTTTAAAAGCTGAAATCAAATATAATGTTTTTAAAGCAGTTTTTCAGGTAAACATGAACTTTGAGAATTGAAATATCTGAATTATATTCTTTCCTGTTTGTAGACACTATTAACTCCATAATGATAGTTGGATCTGAGGAGATACAGAAACTCATTTTACCTTACATAAAGTCGATTTTTTAAAGATTTTATTTATTTTATTTGACACAGAGAGAGAGAGAGAGAGAGAGAGATCACAAGTAGGCAGAGAGGCAGGCAGAGAGGAGGAAGCAGGCTCCCTGCTGAGCAGAGAGCCCGATGCGGGCCTCGATCCCAGGACCCTGAGATCATGACCTGAGCCGAAGGCAGAGGCTTTAACCCACTGAGCCACCTAGGCGCCCACATAAAGTCAATTTATAGATACAAGCTTTATTAGATTTCCCTATAGAATGATGACATAATTCAATTGCTTCTATTGATTCCTTTTCCTAGTACCTTTTATAGACAGACATAAGTAAAGAATTTTGTCACCCCAGGGCACCTGGGTGGCTCAGTGGGTTAAAGCCTCTGCCTTCGGCTCAGGTCATGATCTCAGGGTCCTGGGATCGAGGCCCGCATCGGGCTCCCTGCTCAGCGGGGAGCCTGCTTCCTCCTCTCTCTCTGCCTGCCTCTCTGCCTACTTGTGATCTGATCTCTCTCTCTCTGAGTCAAATAAATAAATAAAATCTTTAAAAAAATAATTTTTTCACTCCATAAGACATTATCTAACACCCATCAGGATGGCAAATATCAAAAAGACAAGAAACAAAAAGTGTTGGCGAGAATGTGGAGAAAAGGGAACCTCATGTACTGTTGGTAGGCATGAAAATTGGTACAACAGCTATGGAAAACAGTATGGAGGGTTCTCAAAAATTTAAAAATAGCTACCATAGAATCCAGTAATTCCACCTCTAGGTATTCACTTGAAGAAAACGAAGACACTAATTCAAAAAGACATATGTACCCCTATGTTCCATGGCAACATTATTTACAAGAGCCAAGATATGGAGGCAACTTAGATGCCCATTGATAGATAAATGGATAAAGAAGATAAAGAAGATGGAATAATTTTTCAACCATAAAGAAGAATGAAGTCTTGCCATTTGGGACAACATGGATGGACCTACGGGGTATCATTCTAAGTGACAGAGGAAGACAAATACTGTATGATTTTACTTATATGTGGAATCTAAAAAAACAAAACAAAAACAGATGAACAAAGAGAACAGAAACAGAAACAGACTCATAGAGACAACAAACTGGTGGTTACCAGAGGGAAGGGGCAATCAATGAAATAATTGAAGGGGATTAGGAGGTATAATACTCAGTTATAAAATAAATAAGACCTAGAGATGTAGCATACAGCATAGGGAATATAGTCAGTAATACTGTAACAACTTTGTATAGTGGCAGATGGTAACTAGATTTGTTATGGTGACCATTTCATAATGCATATAAATACTGAATCACTATATTATGTACCTGAAAAGAATACAGTATTGTATGTCAGTTATTATTCAATTTAAAAAATTTTGTCAATCAGAATACATTCACCCAGTTAATTTCCAGTTCTGTAGGACATTTTTATCTCCAAGAGAACATGCGTATATCCACTCGATGTGGATCTACTATGACAAATTAGCATTTATCCTTTGTTCACAGCTCACAGAGGAAAAATGTAATCAGGTATTAACTACACTTGTTCTTCCAATAGAGTATAATTTTAATGTCTTGCAATTTGAAGACTTTAAAAAAGAAATCACACCAAAGCAAGTCATTCCTTTCAAAATCCAGTAATAGAACTTGCCATGAAGGTCAAAATTATCTAGGAAAGAGAGAACTAATTCATGTGTGTAAACGAAAAGTGGGCTGTGGGTTAATACTTAGGCTTAGTGAAATATTGGCTTCTGGTTTCTGGGTTTTTATACATTATTAAATCAGCCTGGAGAATGATTTATTATGCCCAAACTACACTTGGGAAGCAACACAGCAACCAAACCAAGCCAAACTTCTCAGTATCAGTTGAGTCTGTAATTTTTCGTTTGATTATCTTAAAATGCTTAAAAACAATATTCTTTTTTTTTAAGATTTTATTTATTTATTTGTCAGAGAGAGATAAAGAAAACACAAGCAGGCAGAGGCAGAGAGAGAGAAGCAGGCTCCCGGCTGAGCAAGGAGGCCGATGCGGGACTCGATCCCAGGACCCTGAGATCATGACCTGAGCCGAAGGCAGCTGCTTAACCCACTGAGCCACCCAGGCGTCCCTAAAAACAATATTCTTAAGGACTGTAGAGATTCTAGCTACTTTTTAGTTAGTAACAAGACTTTGTTCCCTGTCAAATAGGGCCTGATGGCATGTCCCTCCCTTCTAAGATGCTGACAGGTTATTATTTATCTATTAATCCTAACAAATTACTACAAAACAGTGCCTGAAAACAACAACAGACATTTCTTATTTCACATGGTTTCTTGAGTCAGGAACGCAGGGGCAGCTCAACTAGATGGTTCTGGTAGGAATGTCTCTTGAGCTTGTGCTCAAGATGTCAGCTGGGGCTGAGTCATCCGATGGCTTCAGTGGGGCTGGAGGATCCACACGCAAGATGACACATTCAGGTGTTGCTGGTCGTTGCCGGGAGACCTCAGTTCCACAACACTAAGATCTCTCCACAGGCTGTGTAGGTCTTCTCGTGATATTACAGTTGGCTTCCCCCAGAGGCGGTGATCCAAGAAAGTAAAATGGTACCCACAATGTTTCTTATGACCTAGCTTTGGAAATCATACTCTGTCTTTTCTGCAGTATCTTGGTCAGCCTTATTCAGTGTGACAGGGTATGACATACTAGAAAGCGGTGAGCACTGAGGACCATCTTGGAAGCTGGCTACCACAAGTTTCTTGTGAAATAGGTTATAAGACATGCCCCAGTTCTGAGGATCCTTAAACTGGTAATCAATCAATCAATTCTAGAAGAAGGTATCTAAGAATGTAGGAGTAAACTGGTTACCATCCGACAAGATTTTAATTGACCTTGAAATGCGCCAATGCCAGACATAATAGAAGCAATTAGTAGTTCTCAATAATCAATGTGCTGGCTTCAGAAGAACAAGGATCTAGTTCTGGCAGAGAGAATAAAAACAGAAAACAATCACTCTAGTTTTCTCTGAAATGCATTGGCAAATGCTTACTTTTTTCTGCATTCTCAATTGGTGAGCATCCAGGAAGCCATTTAATTTTCTAGGGAGATGGCAAGTTACTGCAACCATCTAATTCTCAACGTTGTTGTTTGTTACTGGACTGTCTAAAACTTTCCCTGCATTTAACATTTGGAAATATATTTTCTGAAGCATTTAATATGAACCTTGTTGAATTATCTGCAGGCAGTTTGTGCAATCTGTACATGGAACCCCTAGGTGTGGATATGATCAAAAGATGCAGTTATTCATGGACCATTAATCTTTCCATTTGCTGCTGTAATGAATTCTCTAGTTTACCTTTATTAGATTAATTGAACCCAGAGTCATAAGGCTTTGTTTCAAATCAGATGGTCTTGGGCACATCATTCAACCTCTCCACGCCTGTGTTCTCGTATGTGTGGTCCATTCACTTGTAAGCATTCCACAAATGTTTACTGGTTCCCATCAGCCTCCCCTACTGTTCTAGAAGCTGGGGATGCAGAGATGTCCGACCAGGACAAGGTCTCCTCTCTCATGACTTTTACATGTTAGCCAAGGACACAGAAAATAAAGACAGAAATAATGCATACCAGATGATGGTAATGCTAGGAAGTAAGATCAGCAGAGTGCAATTTCAGTTCAGAAGTTAGAGAAAGCTGCCCTGTTGAGAGCGGAGATCTGAGGGAAGGAAGGCACGAGGCCATGCAGAAAACCAGAGGAAGAGTGTTGAAGGCAAACAGACGGTGCAGAATCCCGAGGCAGAGGGTCCTTTATGTGTTTGAGGAAGACCGCAGTGTGACTTATATTGAGTGAACCATGGGAGTGAAAATAGGAAAGGGAACTGGGGATGAGATCCTAGGAGCTTTTTGTGTTTCACTGTGAAGATTGTGAATTTTATTATGAGTGATATGAGAAGCCCTAGAGGACTTGGGGCAGAGCAGTGACATGATCTGACTTAGGGTTTAAAGGGATCACTGAGGGTGCTGGGTGAAAAGTGGGTACGAGGGAATCAGGAAGGGCTGAGCTCAGCCCAGAAGTAGGTGGAACAATATTCTTGCTTTAGCCCAGAGAAGGATGATGGTGACAGTGTGGGGGGGATGCTGGTGGAGAAAATGTTTGCAGTGTGTCTACCTTTTCAACGTAGTGCTTGATCATCTCCCAGATTTGTCAAGAACCATTAAATGAGCTCGGGTACATGAGAACATACTCTGGGGTCTGGGCTGTATGAAGAGCCATCTTATGTGCCTATTTATTTCATGGGGCCTCAACCCCCTCAGAAAGCACATTTGGTCTTTACAAATATGATTTTACAAACGATTAATATATATTCAGCTTAAGTTTGAACCAAATGTGGTCGACAAGCAGACACTTCATAATTTTCCACCCCTTCCCGTTTACAAACGCAGAGGATTTGATAGTTACCTTAAAGGCAGAGTGGTGTAAATACCCAGACATCTGCAACGTTTCTCCTTGCTCTTTGATCATAAGAATAACCATATAAGGAAAAATGCTGTATCTTAGGGATGATTTAAGGGATAATTTAGGGTTATGTTTTCTGTGCTCTGGATCAGTACTCTCCAAAAGAAATGTAATGCAAGGCGTCGGTGTGCTTTTAAATCTACGTTTAAATGTAGACCCTGGCGGTCTTACTCCCTAGCACTGCCATCATCTGCTTTGAATAGAGTTTCAAAAAGTAATAAATACAAAAATATGAATGAGATAGTTTATATTATTTTTTTCGTAATAAGCCCTTAGAGTCCAGTTTGTATATAGTTTACATTTACAACACATCTCAAGTTAGATTAGCTGCATTTCCCCTGCCCGGCAGCCCCATGTGGCTAATGGCTGCCATTTTGGATAGTGCATCTGAAGACTTTAGACTCTAACCTCACTTTCGGGGGGAGGAACGCCTGATGCAGTCATTCTCTGGGTTTACATTAGATTTACCTGGGAGATTTTTGATCGTACCAAAGCTTGGGTCTCCCTCCTGATCTGTTCATTATGGTCCTTGGTGCCGGTGGAGGCCAGACAGGAGTACTTTAATTTTTCCCAGTGGTTCTGATTGGGAAGCCTGTACGGAGAAGACTGGCAAAAGAAGGAGATTACTTAAAGAAAAAGTCACCAGAGGGGCTCTACGAGGAGTCTGTATGCGTGGCTACTTTTAGGGGAATCTTTTTCAAGGACCTCCACTTTGATTTGTTCTCTTTCCTATAACTGAGAACGTGCCTTGATTAAAGAATCATGCTTGTTCTCCTTCCTGGGTCTCTTTTATAAATCACCCCCTTACCAAAGAAAGTCCTACCTCATCCAGAATCTTACTATGGTGTATTGCCCTGAAGAATAGAATTCCAGAATTCTTTTTTTTTTTTTAAGATTTCATTTATTTATTTATTTGACAGAAAGAGAGTGAGAGAGATCACAAGCAGGCAGAGAGGCAGGCAGAGAGAGGAGGAAGCAGGCTTCCTGCTGAGCAGGGAGCCCCATGTGGGGCTTGATCCCAGACCCTGAGATCATGACCTGAGCCAAAGGCAGAGGCTTTAACCCACTGAGCCACCCAGGCGCCCCGAATTCCAGAATTCTTAAACAAAAAAGCAAATGGAACAAACAAAATAAGTGGAAGATTGGTATAAGGGAAAGCAGTCTTTAATTAAGCCAGGGCAAACTGTCTTCACCATGTGCTCAGCCATCGATCCCGTTAAAAAGGTGCATGTGAAATAAATTTCCTCTTAATATTTGCCAGACACGTACATTGCTTTGCTTTGTCAAGTGCTTATAATAATTGTTAGTACAAATCAACTGGGTGAAACATTTTAATGTCATGGGGCTTATGGTCTCAAGACGTTTAAGCAAAGCATTAACACTTTAGTTTGCCTTCCATACTTTTGCTGCAGAGAAGTTGGTGGATTAGTAGACTATTTTTTTTTAAAGATTTTATTTATTCATTTGATACAGAGAGAGAGAGATTACAAGTAGGCAGAGAGGCAGGCAGAGAGAGAGGAGAGAGGAGGAAGCAGGCTCTCCGCTGAGCAGAGAGCCCGATATGGGCCTCGATCCCAGGACCCTGGGATCATGACCTGAGCCGAAGGCAGCGGCCTTAACCCACTGAGCCACCCAGGCACCCTTAGTAGACTATTTTGAAGCATCAGAATATCTTCTTTCAGAGGAAGATTCTGTGGTGGATGTGAAATAGCGGGGCAATTTCAAGGGAAAAGGCAATAGATATTTACAATTTCTGACTACTGAGGAGTGTTTTTGTTCTTATGTATTTGAAGTGGATGATGGTGGATGTCAACTTGGAATGATATTTATATCCTTCAAATAAATATAAAAGAGTGATGTAGCTTTTTTTAGAGTCAGAATGTTCAATATTGCAGAAATTAATTCCTTTTCAACTTACAGTGAAAAAATGTAGGTGTCAACTTAATATGTCAAGGTATAGAGAGATTTTCAAATAGTTTTTAGAATGTTAGGGAACAAAAAGCTGTTGAAGATGATGGTTTAGTATACTTGCCAACCAGAATTTGAATAGGGGCTTCCTATTCAAAGATTCTTTCATTTCCTGCTCAAATGCTCTTGGCCAAGTGGTTTAACCTCCTTTAACCTAATTTTATTTTTTATCTGTAGAAAGGGGGTAATAGTAGTGCCTTCACGAGGCTGGTGTAGGGATGAAATATGGTACTGCGAATTGATGTGTAATAAGTACTGAACATTGATGACCTTCATCATCATACTAATAATTAGCAGGATGAGTGGAAGAAATGGTGCCATTTATAATTGCTCAGCCCATGAGAAACTCATGCAAGCTTCCCAAGAGCAGGTATCAGACCTCGTCAACACTGCCCATCCTTTGCTCTGGGTATGCTGGTATGTAGTAAGCATCCATTAAAGCAAGTTGGAGTGATAAGGATTAGAAATAACTTGTCGTAAGGGTGCCTAGGTGGCTCAGTCAGTTAAGTGTCTGCCTTCAGCTCAAGTCATGATCCCAGGCTCCTGGGATCGAGCCCCATATAGGTCTCCCTGCTCAGCAGAGAGCCTGCTTCCTCCTCTCTCTCTGCCTGCCTCTCTGCCTACCTGTGAACTCTCTGTGTGTGTTTCAAAATAAATAAAATCTTTAAAAAAGAGTGGTAAAATAGACATAACATTTACCATCATAACTGTTTTAAACGTTCAGCTGAGCAGTGTTAAGAACATTCACATCGTTGTGCAAATCTCTAGAATTCTTTTCATCTTGTAAAACTGAAACTTCATATGCACGGAGCACCAATGCCCTACTCCCCCCTCCCCCAGCCCCTGTCGCCCACCGCTCTGCCTTCAGTGTCTCTGACTCCGACTACTCTAGGTACCTTGTGTAAGTGAAATCTACAGCATTTATCCATCAGTGACTAGATGATTCATTCCGTGCAACGCCCTCAGGGGTTCTTGTTACTGTAGCATGTGTCAGACTGGATACTGTTCCGCCATATGTAAAGAGCATTTTGTTTATCCATTCATCTGTCAGTGGCCACGTGGGTTACTTCCTCCTTTAGGCTACTCTGAATAACGCTGATGAATACTCTGAATACTCTGATGAACATGGGTGCATAGATATCTCTTCAAGTTCTGCTTTCAGTTCTTTGGGATGCTGACCCAGAAGGGACTTGCTGGATCACATGCTAATTCCATCTTTTTTAACTGAGATGTAGTTGACATCTAACATGTCATTAGTTTCAGTTGTACAACATGATGATTTGGTATTTGAAGCTATTGCAAAACGATCATCACCACAATAAATCTAGCTAACAACCATCACCACACCCAGTTACAACATCTTTTTCTTGGGATAAGAACTTTCAAGTTCTACTCTCACAGCAACTTCCAAATATCCACTGGAGTGTCATTAACCGTAGAGTCCCCATGCTGTACCTTACATGCCCGAGTCGACTTATTTTACAGCTGGAAGTTTATACTTTTGAACCTCCTTCACTCATTGTGCCCCTCCCCCCACATGATGCCCCCTGTCACTGCCTCTGGTAATGACCAATCTGGTCTCTGTACCTGTGAGCTTGGTTTTGGTTTGTCTGTTTTTTAGATTCCAGATGAAAGTGAGATCATTCAGTATTTGTTTCTCTCTGACTTACTTCATTTAGCATAATGCCCTCAGGGTCTGTTTATGTTGTCACAAGTGGCAACACTTCCAGCCTTTTCTAAGGCTGAATCCGATTCCACCGTGTAAATATGCCACATTGGCTTTATCCATTCACCCACTGATGGGCACTTACGTGGCTTCCATATCATGGCTCTTCAAAATAATGCTGCCTTGAACATGCGGGTGCATGCAGTTTTGTCAGTTAGTGTTTTTGTTTTCTTCAGATAATACCCAGAAGTGGAATTGCTGGATCATAAGGGAGGTCTACTTTTAATTTCTTGAGGAACCTCCATACTGTTTGCCATGGTGGCTGCACCAATTTACATTCACATTACCAGTGCCCAAGGGTCCCCTATTCTCCACATCCTCGTCAACACTTGTTATTTCTTGTCTTTTTGAGGATAGCCATTCTATGGCAATTCCGTTTTTAATTTTTTGAGGAAAAATCATACTTTTCCATGGTGACTGCACCATTTCATTTCCCACTGCCTGTGTGCACGGGTTCTGATTTCTTCATATCCTTGCCAACATTTGCTGTTTCTTTTTTATTTTGTTTTAAGATTTTATTCATTTATTTGCAAGAGAGAGAGACACGCACAGAGAGCACAAGCAGGCAGAGGGATAGAGGGAGAGGGAGACGCAGACTCCCTTGAGCAGGGAGCCCGATGCGGGACTCGATCCCAGGTCCCTGGGATCATGATCTGAGCCAAAGGCAGACGCTTCGCTGACTGAGCCACCCAGGTGCCATAACATTTGCTATTTCTATTTTCCATGTGCTGTTGTTGCTTGTTTGTATAGTGGCCATCCTAATGGGTGTGAAACAGCCCCTTTGCTTTTGAGCCTAGCACTCAACTTGCTGGGTAGAGAGTGGTGATATCTTTGATCTTATCAGAAGTTTGGTAAGACTCAGTTTACCTCAGGGTTCAAATAGTTTGAAGCTGAGTTTAGGCCCCTCCTTTAAGGAGAGCGCAGATCAAACACTACAAGAATTCTAGACCTCCGATCTGGTGGACCTTGAAAATTCTAGACATCCTGATGACAAGATCGGGATTCAGCAACACTGGCAGGTGGCCAGACAGCAAGACCATAAGACTGTGGACAATAGGACAGTGGGGCCGTCAGTGTGCTAGACGCTGAGGTGGAGGGAACATAAGGCCAGGAGACTGGCTGCAAGCTCATGACACTAGAAACACTCACATTTCAAGATGGCGACAGGCTCCAGTGCAAGAACGTGGGGTTTCTCTTTGAGAAGGACTCTGCCTTCACCGGTGTTTACTCATCGAAATTTCTAAGAGCCTTACTCGGGTGAGGGAATCGTCGTTGCATGTGTGTCTCCCCCTGATTCAAATTTAAGTGTCGACCTACAGGTTCATCCAAAGTTTGGCTGTTTTCTATTCATGCACAACAACCAGCCGCCTCCGGTGTGATTGCTCCTTCTATCTGCCCTCCCCTCAGTCTCAACCACTGGTTCCTGAAATGAAAACATCTGCTGACCTTGCTCATCTACGAGGAGCTTAGCCCCCTGGAGTTTTGCTTCTAGATTTCTTTGTATGCACATCTATTTGACGGCTTTATGTAAAATTGTGGCTTTTTTTTTTTTCTTTATGTCTCCAGTGGTTTCTTTTTGAGTGGCATAACAGTCTTCCCTAGCTTGCTCTGTTTTTGATTTGGCCTTGTTTGTTTGAAAGTAACAGAAATCCTTTCAAATTCATTTTGGGGGGTGGGGAGTGCATTTTGTCCTAGTGCATCTTGCTGTCTCAGACTTCAAGGGAAAGGGAAAGCGTGTCTCCTGAGCAGCAATAAGGAGCCAGAAAACCATCAAGAAGCAGGGAGGATGCTTGTTCTTATTTTTCTGTCCCTTCTTGTGGTGGAGGGAAATCATTTCCCAGCTTTTGTGCCCCAATTGAGCAACATTCCAATGCCCCATTCTAGATCCTCAGGAAGCAGAATCTGATCAGCCCAGAGGTGAGGTGGCCCCTCTCGGACCAGTCTGTTATTGCCAGGAGGTCAGGGGCCTTTAGTATGACTGTGACCACGGCTCCTGGGTGAGATGGCTCTTTCCAGACCGGGAAGATGTGCCATGTACCATCCAGATACTCCTAAAGGTGATTTAAAAATCAAGCCCTCAGGGTGCCTGGGTGGTTCAGTCAGCTGAGTGACCGACACTTGATTGCGGTTCAGGTTGTGATCTCAGGGTCTGAGATCAAGCCCCATGTCAGGTTCCACGCTCAGGGTGCAGTTTGCTTGAGAGTCTCTCTCCCTCTTCCTCTGCCTTTCTCATGCATGCTCTCTCTCTTTCTCTCATAGAAGTAAATACATCTTTAAAAAAATAAAAGTCAAGCCCTCCAACCCAGTCTGTCCAACCACATGCTCCCTAGACAAGGTCTTAGCTTGCCGGAAATAATGTTTTACGCCTATGAAATACCTGATATCGATTGGTATACATATTAAATGTCGATCTTATTTTCAAAAACTAATTTGGAACTGTCTAACCAGTTATCTCCTCCAATAACAAGAAGCACCTCTTACTAATTTTATTGACTAATCAGAAAGCACTTCTCATTTATTGCCTAATGGTTAGATAATTAGTCACAAGGAGCCGTAGTCTCCTCCTGTGCGTGCTTGTTGAGGTTTATAACATTTTTCACTGATTGATTTTTAATTAAGAAAGCCGTGGAGAATCCATATTAAATTATTATTATAGGTATCTTATTAGGGCCCCAGGGACAGAGAACAAAGTAGGTAAGGTGGAATGAATGGGGAGTGAGAGAGGGATATTCCTTGAAAGTCTCAATTAAGTTTGGGAGGGCCCATTTAATAATTTATTAATAAAGAAGTTTGCTAGATGTGGTTTTCATCCTCTGCTCATTCGATGGTCCTACACCTAGGGGTGAGACAGAGGCCCTGTCTTCTCAGGGATAATCAACATAAATTACTTACCTGTTTACCTCCTCTCAAAACACTTGACAACATTGAATCCATGGGGTCAGTAACTAGCTTAATGGTACCCTAATAAGCTTCCATATAAGAAGGTAGAGATTTATGTCCACTTACATGCAGCAGAATAATGTGTCTCTTCAGTCAAATCCTTCTGGAATTGGGAAGTTTCCTTCTGGAATCTGGAATGCCCCATAAATCATCACAAGGCCCCAAGCACTGAGGTCACTACAGAATTATTGGTAAAACTTTGCATTTAAATATAACGAAACACGAGCCACATGCATGTCCATAAAATGCAGCCCCCATAGTACAGCAGTTACAAGCCTAGAGTGCTATCCACTCAATGAGTTTTCAAGATGAAGAGCTGCACAACTCCACGAGGTACTAAATATATCGAAGCTTTAGAATTGATCTATAGTCCACTGAGGCCCTTTGATTACTCANATAAAATGCAGCCCCCATAGTACAGCAGTTACAAGCCTAGAGTGCTATCCACTCAATGACAGTTTTCAAGATGAAGAGCTGCACAACTCCACGAAGTACTAAATATATCGAAGCTTTAGAATTGATCTATAGTCCACTGAGGCCCTTTGATTACTCACTTATGTCAGCATCGTTGGTGAATTATGTATGTGTGTATTCCCCTTGAATATAAATCCCAATCTCTCTGGCGTAGTTATATGTAGTTAGATCATTTGTGTGATGACATTCCCCATGTGCCGAAGGGAGAAGGGAGACACTTTGCAGTGTTTAAAAAACATGAACAGTTTTCTGGAACTAAGAAAATTACCAAGGGCCCAGAAAAACACAGAGCGCCTTCCAACTCCTGTTAATGTACAATATGTCAACTTAAATCCTGACAATAATCTTATTTAATATCATATTTATCTTCCATGCTTCTCACCTTCTGCATCATTTCTTACTATAAGAAATGGAGGAGGGTGGAAAATGGTAGTCTTCATCAAGATAGTTTGTGAACAGTCTATTTGGAACACCCTAGCTTATCAGTGTAGACTCCTTGGGCTCAAAATTAATTGATTTGTTTTTCTTTCCTATCTTAAAACAAATGGTACTAGTTAGGATCTGTATCCATCAGGGTTTGCCAGAGAAACAGAACCAGTGGAAGGTTACAGCTAGATGAAGGCTAGATGGATGGTTGGATGGATGGATGGATGGATAGACAGATACTTATTTCAAGGAATTGACTTACCTGATTATGAGGGTTGGCAAGTCTGAAATTTATACAGTAGGCCAGCAGACTGGAAATTCTGGGACTGATGTCCTGAATCTTGACCTCAGTTTTTCTCTTAGGACCTTTCAACTAATTGGACGAGGTCCACCCAGATTATCAGAGATAGTGGTCTTTAAGTAAACTAATTGAAAATGCTAAACTCATCTACAAAATATCTTTACAGAAACACGGAGATTAATGTTTCATTGGATAACTGGGAACTAAAGCATGGCCACACCAACACATAAAATCAACCACCACAGGATCTTTCACTTGTAAGTTACTAGACAACTAATCAAACTAGCTTCATAGTAATGGCTACAGGCACTGAGGGTTAATTATAGGGCAGGCACTTTTCTGACCCTTTATAAGTGTCATCTCATTCCAGGACTTCACAACTCGTAATGGCAGAGGGGGACTTGAAATCAACTGGCCTTATTCCAGAGTTTAGACTTTAAACTGCAAATATTTGAAAAAGAATTAAGTGAATCATATATTTGGATGGTCAGAGGGTAGCTCTAGCTTTAGGCATGGCTGGATCCAGGGCTCAGAGGATGTGATAAGAACTTCATCTCTTTCTCTATCTGCTTTCGCTTTATTCTAAGGAAGAGCCTCTTTAAGGAAGTAACCCTCCAGGTTGGTCTTGTCTGAGCTAAGTAATTCCAATGGGAGGATAGAGAAGAGAACCTCCCTTTCTCAATAGTTCAGACAGAGGTCCTGAGATTCACGCTGAGATACTTGCTTGGGTTGTGTTAACCCCTTAATGGATCCTCAAGGGGAGGAGACTGAAGTGTGCTGATGGACCAGGCCTGGGTCCCTGGTCTACCTCTGTGCTGAGCCGTGGTTCACTGATATACTGCCTGACTCACTTAGAATGAGTGTGGACAAAGCTGGTTTCTCAAGAAAAATCAGGGTGTCAAAATCAGAAGAGGAAATAGTGCCAGCAAGAAAAACAGATGCTCCTCTACATCTGTATAGATTAACTTGTTGCCACTACAGATTTAAAAATGTCTTACTTTTATATTTTCCTGTTTTTTAGCAGTGCTCAAAAGATCCTTCTCAGTCTGAACCCAATTCCACTGGCAGCATTATTGCCCACCCATTTATTAGTTTTTTCCCATCAGTGTGACTTCCTTCTCCTTGCTCCTCGTGACACGGTGCCTTCTGGCAGCCTGGGCCTTTGCACATGCCCCTGCCAGGAATGCTTTTCCCCAGTCACACCATCTTCATTTCTGCAGATACTGACTAACATTTCACCTCTTGGGTGAAGCCTCCATCATCCTTGCATTCATTGACTGATTCAGTCCTTCATTAATTCATTCATGAGCACCTATTATATTCCATGCACTGTGAAGTGTTGAGGACAGGATGGGAAAACAGATGGAACAGGCCTCTTCTTTCATGAAGCTCATATTCTTTCATGCCACTGGATCATGAGCTTATTAAAGGTAGGGTCTGTGTCTGGTTCATCTTCGTATCTCTAAAACTACACAGTGTACCCCCAAAGAAGGGGTAAGAACATAGGGTCCTGATGTAGGCAGAGCTGGTTTCCATTTCAGGTCTGCTGTGTGACCTTGGGTGAGTTGTTAGACTTCTCTGTTCTTCAATGTCCTCATCTCTACCATGGGGATAATAATTTCTACCTTGTTAGCTGGCTTTGAGTATTCAACAAGTTAGTGTATGTGAAGTAAGCATCATGGTATCTATCATAAGCACTCAATAAAATAATAAACAGCTATCCTTGTAATAAATTCTCAACCTGTTGCTTCCATGAACCCAATTAGATGAACCACGTATTTGTCATGGCACCACAAGGAAACAGCTTCCATGATGTTGCCTTCTTTCAAAGTGAAAGCACTGAATTTTAATACAAAAATAGGCCGTGATCGTATAGTGGTTAGTACTCTGCGTTGTGAATTTTAATACAAAAATAAAAAAAAACCCTTGAATTGCTATAATAACAGTATAATTTAAAGACATTAACTCTTACCCTCAGAGATAAGTTACCTCCTGTAACAGGAGATGCTTGCAACTTTGGTGAATTTGATAGGAAATCTCACTGCATTTTGCAATTCAGATTCTTTCCTTAGAGTCCATTTTCCTTCACTAATGGAGTCAAGATCTATGACTCCTTTTGAGAACAGGTAAGGAAGAAAAGTTTAATATTTTCTCCTTCCACCAATGTAATGATTAATGGAATGTTTAACCGCCTTCTCATATTATCAACCCATTTACCCAAGGACTCAGTACCATTTTAATATGATTTCCTATTAAATGATGCATGCCGCCCAACATCTGGAGACTTGGATTCAAATCCGAGCTGGAATTACAAATGAAAGTGGATTTAATTGTCTCAATCTAGCTCCAATCAGCAAATTCATCATAGGGTTGACACTGCTGCCAAGGGAACACGGAGGTCCTCCTAGGAAAGATGAGAGGGGAAGTTCACGAACAGAGATGAGGAGAGTTAGAAGGAGAGAGTTGCTTGTGCTCCAGGAATTGAATGCAGAGATGTTCGTTGCCACTGTTTGGCCTTGCTAAAGAAGTGAAACATCTTCATTTTCCATCAGTGGGGACTAATGCGTAAACCACCGTGGATTTGTGCAGTGGATTATGCATCGGGGAATCTGCATGAGTTCGGCATTTACAACAAGGATAAATCTCAGCAACGTAATATTGAGCAAAAAAAAAAAAAAACAGTTTACAATTTACCTATTTATTTATTTATTTATTTATTTTTCCATTTATATTTTTAAAGTACAGGAAACCATATTATATGTTCCTGGCATATGGAGATACATATATATGGGATGTATAAAGTATGTGAAGGTGTGTGTGTGAGTGTATATATATATGTATTTATATCAAGGTCTAAAATATGTATAGTAATTATCTCTGGGGAAGAAAGGAGGGAAAAGATATAAAAAATAAGACAAGGTGAATCTATCACTTATTTTCTTTATTTTTTTCCTTTATTTTCTTTAAAAGAGAAAGATAAAAAAAGTAAAGAAAATATAAAAATATATTAAATGCTATTAAATCTTGGTTGTGTGTATACGGTTCTAAAATTATTTTCTGAATACTCACCCTTTCCATAATTAAGAGTTTTTGAAAAACCCAGCAATTTGCAAGAGAATTTTGTGAATGCTGGAAGCCTAACACACATTATCATTTCAGAACTTCTGGAAAGTAGACAGTTTACCCCCAAACTTACTAATAATTGTAGTCATAACATGAAAGAATGTTCTCTAAGCTACTGAATTTTACATCCGCCATAAAAATAATTTCTGGCCCAGCAGGGATTAGAAATTAGGAGTAATCATAAAGAAAAGCAGCTGGCAGCTCTCAAATACCTCCTCTCTCCTCTGCTTCACTACAAGCCATGTGTGGGGGATGGGAGTGCAGCTCTCGGAGTGCTGGTCGACCCCTCTCTCCTCTCACCTCTGCTTCACTATCCTGCCTGGTAAACGAATATCCAGGTCTGGTTGATCCTCAGAATTAGTTTGCTGGGCTGCTGTAATAAAGGACCACAGACTGGGTGGGGTCGGGGTAGGGGTGCTTAAACAACAGAACTGTGTTTTCTCATCCTTATGGAGGCTGATGTCTGAAATGTAGGTGTTCGTTCCTCCCGAGACGTCTCTCCTTAGCGCACAGACGGCTCTCTTCTCCCTGTTCCTCAGTGGTCTCCTCTCTGTGTCTGTCTGTGTCCTGCTCTCCTCTTCTTACAAGGACACCGGTCATGTTGGATTAGAGCCCACCCGAATGACCTTATTTTTGCTTAATTACCTCTCCACAGACTGCGTCTTCAAATATATCCCATATATGGGTTAGAACTTCAATATGTGGATTTGGCGGTGGGCAGGGGGACACAGTTCAGCCCACAACATCTAGGTTTTCTAGATTTTTCCTTCTGTTTTTATCCTACCATTCCATCTTACTCACTTTGCTCTCTGCTTCTTTTTTTTTTTTTTTTTAAGATTTTATTTATTCATTTGACACACAGAGAGAGATTACAAGTAGGCAGAGAGGCAGGCAGAGAGAGGAGAGAGGAGGAAGCAGGCTCCCCGCCAAGCAGAGAGCCCGATGCGGGCCTCGATCCCAGGACCCTGAGATCATGACCTGAGCCGAAGGCAGAGGCTTTAACCCACTGAGCCACCCAGGCGCCCTGCCCTTCTGCTTCTTATTTCTCTCTCTGTTTCCATCCACTTTGTGTTTTGCTGTTGAGTTTATTTCCCCAAAACACTGTTCTGGTTTTGCAGTGATCCAAGGCGTGGGTCAGTACTATCTGCATTTCAGGTGTGTGACCTTGGGGATTTAATTATTCCTTTCTAGGACTTTCTACCTGTAATTGGAATAGTAACACTTTCTATGTAACAGGTTAGTCAATGCACCATGGATGGTTTACAAAATGAATTTTTAGGTGGAGTGTCTAGTTTTAATGTTTGTTTAAAACTTCTGTTTATGACCAAAGACCCTTGTTTTTTTTTCCTTTTATGGCAGGAATTCAAAATTTCCCTCACAAATAAAATAAGAGTCATTTGAAATGATTCTGACTGGTGAATCATTGAATCTACCTATGAAACAAGTAAGACACTATATGTCAATTTATTGAATGTAAGTAAAATGAAATTAAAAAAAAATGACTTTGACTTTCTGTGAGGATGAAATACACATGTCAGCCTGACTGGTCACAGGGTGTCCAGGTGCTTGGTCAGACATTATCCTGAGTGTGCCTGTGAGTGTGTTTTAGGATGAGAGTAACACTCAGATCTGTAGGCTGAGCAGAGCAGATGGCCCTGCACAGTGTGGACAGACCTTGCCAATCTGTTAAAAGTCTGAATAGAACAAAAATGCAGAATAAGAGAATTATCCTCTCCCTGCTTTTCTTCAAGCTGAGGCATCCATCTTTTCCAGCCTTTGGACTCAGGCTCAGACTGGAAGGTACACCATCACTTCTCCTGGTTCTCAGGCCTTGAACTTGGACTAGAAATGAACCATTGGGTCTCTGGTGTCTCCATCTTGTCAACTGTAGATCTTGGGGCTTCTAAGCCTCCATACTTGTGTGAGCCAATTCCAATATATTCCAATATCTATTATATATTGCCTTATGACTGAGAGATAGATAGATCTCCCACTGGTTCTTTTTCTCTGGAGAATCTAGACAGAGGCAATGACCAGATTCCTCCTCAGAGCTTCCAGAAGGAATCGGCCCTGCTGACACCTTGACTTCCTCCTTCTAGCCTCCAGAGCTGAGAGAGAATGAATTTCTGCAGTCTTAAGCCACAGTTTGCAGTAATTTATCATGGCAGTCCTAGGTAATTATCTATACATATAGATTTAAAATATGAGATATTATATTATGTAGTATATATTGTGTAGCTTATTTCTTTTAGTTAAGACATTTAAATCCTCTTTCACTGTCACTTAATATTCTTCTATGACACAATTTTAAGTTTCATCATACTTCCGTTTATGGGTGTACATTATTTTAGTTGTTGGTCTCTCTTTTTAAATTTATTTTTGTTTATTTATTGGTCTCTGATTATGGTTTTGGACTTTCAGGTTTTCCCCAGTTTTTCGTGTTGTTAAATAAACTGTCATGGTCTATGTTCTCATAGCTAGATATCTGAACCTAATATTCATAAAGTTTTCTTTAGGCTAAAGTCTTAGATGTTAGAGTCCAGTAGGAATCAGTTATGCAGGGGACTGGTTTTGTTTCCTGCCACATCCGTCAGATAGTGCTGGGCACATACGAGGAGCCTTGTCCATTCTCTTGGATTTGCTGGGTCAGGTAACTCTGAAAGGACATGTCCATTGCTACAGCTTCGGGAATAGGTTGCCAAACTGCATATCCGAGTGTCAAGTGAAGGGAATCTGTCCTAGGTGAGCTCATGCAGTCTAACTCCAGTGATTGGGCTTGTTTTCTTCTAAAGTCCTCTCACCCATAATAATTACTTTATGAATCCGGAAGTAGTTTGAAACACAAGCTTCCTGATGTAGTTATTTGAGACTAGCCATGATGTCATCAATTTTTTGGGGGGGAGGTATCTTCTCCTCTGGCGCAAGTCATACCTCATACTATTCAATTAGTTCAGGGGTGAAAATATGCCACAACTTGGCACTTGTTCTGATTTGAGTCATATTTATATTTTTAAAGGAATTATTGTGGATCATGATTCAATGAATATTTCTGTATGTTATCAGAAGTATTAGTTAAAGAGGCAAGAAGTTATAGAGTAATAAGGATGAATTCATCACCAACTATTGAAAACTATTGCCAATGATTTTCATTTCCTCCCTCCCCAATAGCAGATGGCTTAATGCCTTCCACCAGCTGTTGAGGAAAGAAATATATTTGAATGATAAGGAGCATAAAATTAAGTTCACCCTTGTAACACATACAACAAGAAAAATCATAGCAGTGCTTACATTTCTTTTTTGCTAAATTATCAGATAAAAGAAAATAAAACCTAATCAGCAAAGCCCAAATGTGGGCAAAATTCTTTGTATAATTTCTTAGTGGTTGTTCTAGGAATTGCAGTATACATATATAAATCTTAGCAATCTACCTAAAATCATTTTTACCACTTTACATGGAATGTAGATAATTTTTAAAAGATTTTATGTATTTAAGAAAGAGAATGAGCACAAGCAGGGGGAGCATCAGGGGTGGGGGGAGAAGCAGGCTCCCTACAGAGCAGGGAGCCCGACACAGGACTCCATCCCAGGGCCAGAGACCAGGGCCTGAGCCCAAGCCAGGTGCTAAACCAACTGAGCCATCCAGGTCCCGGGAATGTTGACACATAGATAGGTTCCTGGAGCTGCTCCATTTTATGTTGTAGGTGCCTGATAGATAACACTTACAGACATTAAAAACTTCATCAGACAGTGTTATAATTTTTCCTCGCATCATTCAGACACACTTTAAAGAGTGTTAGAGGAAAAGAATAGCCAGTTATATTTGCTTAAATATTTACCATTTCTGTTCCTCTTTGCACAAAAATGCACCTTCGATAGATATTAAGAAATTGGGAGGAGTTAAAGAGGTAACCCTCAAATGATGCTGAGCAAGTATAAGACCTGTTATCACTCTGGACTTCTAGTTGCAAGTGATAGAAATCATCACTTATTTAACAGAAAGAACTTTAGTAGGAGACACTGGGAAGCTCACAGAACCCCTGGGAGGGATTGGAGAAACAGGGTTGGAGACTATGCAGCCAGAAATAATGCTTCCAAACTCGTGTTTGGGAGACATAGCTGTCATAGCTGCTTGGGCGGGGAGTTCCTACCACTAATGCCATGGGGGNCCACTATTTGCTGCCCCCTGGAGGATGGGTGTTACTACTGCTCTTTAGCTCACTTGCCCTCCTTGTGTAACTCTTTCCTTTCACCACTATCTTGATTCAAAATCTGGAGTGGATGGGCTGGAAAGGCAGAGCTTAGAGCAGGTGTTCTTCTTCGTTTTTTTTTTTTTTTTTA